>MQUG01000146.1:0-10689 GCA_007213375.1 Steinernema feltiae
CTCATCCCGGCGAGGCGCCTGATGCACGCGGAACGTTCCGGACCTTCGAATTACGTGCGCGTCGACGTTCAACGCTGCCGGCACCTCAACCGGGGACGCGGCGACTTCTCGATCACGGGAATTGAGCGGCTGACGGAAGCAACTTCTCGCGGCGGATGCAAATCGGTCGACTGATTGCGAGTTGCGCGATCGCGTCAGCCTCTGTCGACCGAACGTGCGACTGTCTGCAGACATTTTGAAATGCAGACATTGACACGTCAGCAGTCCCAATCGCGACGAGACACTCACGGTTGTCTTTACAACAACGATCGCGAGTCCATTCTTCTTCGTTGATCTCACCGGTCACCCGCTCGTTCCTCAACCTGCGGATCTACGAATTTGTCGTCAAGATGGCTCCATCACCAGTGCGTGCTCCTCGCCTCGAAGGCTGGTCTTGCTGCTGTTGTATTCTTGCTTGTCTTTTGCTCCGGCCTTTCGTCTCCTCCAGGTTTGTGTTTGATTCGCGCTCCGCTCTTTGTTGCATGCTCCGCGTTCAGACGATTTCGTTCGCAGTTGTCATCGGAAAGTATTCTATTACGACACACTCCATGAGAATTGGTTTCCCGGTGCCGAATTCCTGCGCATCGTTGGATACGTTGGAGGACACGTCTTCTCGTACGCACCGGACCACATGGGGAAGAAGTTGGACACTATTCGATTACCTGTTGATTTGACTAAGTTGTTCTTTCTCGACTCGCAAGATCCAGATTTCAGTACCGACCCTATTAGCTTTGACGATGAATCAGGTTCGTAATTGTTGGGTCGATGGTCATAATGACCATGTTTCAGAGTTCGCACCAATCGTGCGCCTTCATCAAGATCAAGATGGACGACTCGTGATATTGCAGTACGGGAAGCGTGACATTAGTCTCACAAACGATCAGATCAGCATCGGCACTTCCCAACCCAGTGACGTCCTCTGCAGCGTTGTTGATAGGACGTATGTTCAAGATATTCTAAATCTCGTTTTTGAGTGGAATAATTTTCAGTAAAGTATGGATGGAAATCCTGAACGTACTGCATCACGAGAAAAAGGATATCACAACTGCTGGCGGCATCCGTGTTTCATTTCCGCTTGACGACTTTGACTCGTTTGTTTTCAACAAAACTGTGTACGTGGATGGCGTTGCTCTAGAAGAAATTGAAGACCGTTTTATAATGACCACCAGTGAATTGCACCCTTGCGTAAGTCGTTTATATTTGTTTGCCCTCGTCTATGGTCACTTTTAGATCGAACTAAACCATCCAGTCGCAGAAGTTCACCCGCCCTCACGTCCAGTGTGTCACAAACGTAGCTTAGGTAACGGACATGAGGTCATTGCCTCTTATAGATCGCTACTCACTACCAAGACCCGATGCCACCTTAACTTGAACCTCACGACTGCGTTTAACGGCAGCATCACCGTGAATGTGTCAGGAAAACCGACGGAAATCCTCTTCGACGAAGCCCAGCTGGACTGTTACTACATCCGCGCCCATTCAACGAATTCAACGAAGAAAACGCAGAGAGAAAAGAAGAGAAAACGCAACAAAAAATGTAAAAATCAAATAATTCTGTTGTAATTTTGAACTTGTATGGCTTGAACTCACATTTTTTGAAAGTTTTGAAAATGAACGACTTGATGCAAAATGATGATGCAGATGATGATGCCTAAGTACATCGTAACAAATGCAAAAATCGTCACAAAATTAAACTGTTTTTAAGTACTCCCTCTTAAAAATGTCGTTTGACTGAACATCAATGCAAAACAAGTTTAGGGCGACCACAAAAAATCATTCACTCATTTTTTTAGTGGTTGGGCTGTGTTACAAAAATTGTTTAATAGTTGACCAAGTACGTAACACACATTCCCAAAAATTTAAATCTGGTTTAAACAATTTTATCACGCATTTATTGGTAACAACATTTATACAACAGAGGGTACAAATTACTGTAATGCGAGCTGTTTAACATGTTTAGCTCAGATCAGCCCCGATCCAGGAATGAAAAACTTAAACTAAATAATTGGCACCCAAAAAAGAAGTGTTTTAGTTTGTCCCCTTGGCTTAGTCCCTCCTCTGCGTTGTCTTTCGTTTTGCATAGCTTTAAAGATGGATTAAACAGTATTCTCGCTGTAAAAATTCCCTTGTCTTGCACTCTAATTGCACCTAAACACCACAATATATGGGAATACCACTCATGGAATACCAATAATTTGTAAACTCTTCAAAAAATTATAAATTTTATAAAGCCACAAAACTGAAAAAATTTAACTAAATAATTTGCACTCAAAATAGAAGTGTTTGTTTTGAAAAGCCCTTGGATCGTTGTCTTTTGTGTGACTCTGCCACAGAAAATTGGTCTTGCACTTTCATTCGTTCAGTTTCTAAGGAATGAGTAATGGAATTTTAAAATAAAACCTAAACAATTGTTGTTTGAGGTCCCAAAAATGCCAATTTTTTAGAAAATTTTAGAAAAGCGATTGTACCGTTATTGTTTCGTTTTCATTGTTAACAAAAAAAAAAAAATTTTAATTTTATTTTAATGTTACAAAGTACAAAAATCTCAATATTAAGAAATATGGTTATGGTTTACCAAGTATGTGGACATACCACCTATATGCACCTTGCACCTACATCCAAAAAATTAATCTGGTTGAAAGCATTTTAACAATTTTGCCTCTTAAATGTAGATTGTAGGTTTGGTGCAGTCCTGAAGATACCGCGCATGACACATGTTTTTGGTAAAAACATTTATACAACAGAAGGGCGCAAATTACTGTAATGCAAGCTGTTTTGTAAGAATGTCTTCAAAAAATGAAAAAAATATGCTCAAATTTTTTTAGCTATGTAAACTAATTAATTGGCGCTCAAAGTGTTTCAGTTTGGTTTGAAAGAAAATCCCCTTGGCTTGTCCTAGCGTTGTCTTATGTTAGACTTGGCATCAAAAATATAAACTCGCTGTGAACTCGTTGCACTCTCACTCATTCAGTTTCAAAAGAATGACGTAAATGAATTCAAAAATAAAACCTAAACAACTGTTGTTTGAGTAGTCTCACAATCTCACATTTTTTTTATAAAATTGCGATTGTAACGTAATTTTACGTTTTCGCATATCATTTTGCCAATTAAAAAAAATTATAGCCGACTCTACTAAACTTATGCTCATTTTAAGGCTGAGCCAGTCAATCCGAAATTTTAGCCATCGTTAGCAATACCAGTTTTTGAATATTTTAGAATACAAAAATGGAGTCTGCCGTTGCGACGGATTTTCAATTGTTTGTCCGTCATACAGAAATACCACGATATACTCAAAAAATAAAGAGTTGATGGTTAAGAATTAAACGGTACCAAAAATTTACATTCATTGATTATAGTTAGTTAGTTTTAGTATTTTAATTGAATAAATGTAAAAATGACTAAAATATTCGTCGAATTGGTGACAACATTTAAATTATAAAGATTTGTGTATTTTGTATTCAGTTCTTCAAGTATCAATGAACGAAACAGCTACGTTAAACGTTTTTTTATTTTTAAACTTTATTAAAATGATATGACATTACATTTGTCGAGTAGATCATTTTAGTAATTTTCCTTAATTGTATATTAAATTGCAGCTTTTGGTTAAAAAGGGTATACGATTTGCAACAGACATAAAATGAGAAAACATTCAGCGGCACAAGTGTACTTTAGCCGACCACGCAGTATTTTAGCCGACCAAGAAATACTTTAGCCGACCACAAAATACTTTAGACGACCAAAAATTATTTTAACCGACCAGAAATTACTTTAGCCGACCAAGAAATACTTTAACCGACCTCACGACTTTAGCCGACCATTTTTACTACTTTAACCGACCGTAGGATTTTAGCCGACCACATTCAATAGTTTCAGCGACCTCAGGATTTCAACCGACCGAGAAGTCTACACTGAGAAAATCAATAATTTGAATTATTTTTGTTTCTCGTTTTAAATTCTGCAAAAAAAATTAGATTCCAAAAAAAATTATTGGTCTCGTCGGTCAAACCAGCAACTGTGAACTCAGTATAAACCAGAGGCTTAATTACTTTACTCAAAAATTTATTTAATTTTTTTAATGTTCACGCGTTCTCTCTATTAAAACATGTTAAAACAATATCGTGTTCAGTCAGAATCACTGGCTTAAAATCATCAATACCCAGTCCAAAAATCGGATTTTCTTTATGACAAGCGCAGGAAGCAAACAAACTTAGAAGATCGCAACGTAAAAGTTAGCCAGAAATATTGCAACGCTTTTGTGACCAATATTGATCATTGATGCTTTGTCTACAAAGTGGAAATCAAACATTAATTTCAAATATTACCTAGCAAGAAAAGGAAATTGGAGTAAAATTTATTGGAGCCGTAACGTCAGAAACGAAACTAAAACGTTGAAATGTCCAAATAATTCTGTGTTAAGAATTGTTTGTTTGAATTGTATGTTAAAATAAAAATAAAATATCGTTTGGTCGGTTAAACTATTCAGCGATTTGATCTGGTCGTCTAAAGTATTTCCTGGTCGGCTAAAGTAATTTCTGGTCGGTTAAAATATTTCTTGTCGCCTAAAGTATTTTGTGGTCGGCTAAACTTCCATGGTCGGCTAAAATACCGCTTGGTCGGCTAAAGTACACAAGTGCCCATTCAGCTCTGGGTTACTTTTCCGGATTTCCCGAACTTAAGATTTTGAGTTTGACGTAATACATGCGCCTTTGTTGAGGATTTGTGTCGGAAAGTCCGCAAAAAGATCTTCTTTCACCTCTACAAAACCTCTGCAATACTATAGAGCTTCATCTTCATCAGCTTCATCAAAAATAAAAAAATTTCATTACGAAAATTCTATTTGAACTGTTATTATTTGTGAAACTTTGCTCCAAACGCAACATTGTAGAGAAAACGACAAATCTTTGCCGACAAATTTCAATTGTGTAACTTCATCTGTAGGTTTTACGATCACCCTTTATTGATCCAAAAATTAGCGAGCATGTATGACGAGCAAACGGCTCGAATAATGATCAAGACGGGGTAATCGGATTCCAACAATTTCAAACTGAAACGGAAAGACAGATGGACAAAAATTTTAGATGCCAAAACGCAGAATATTGATGTCACCCGCACAAAAAAGATGATCACATTTGGATTTTTAATTAGTTATTGGCTTCAAAACCGTCAATTTGCGTAGCGGATAATGTTTTTTGTGCTGAAGAGAGAATTGAAACAAACGGCAAAAAAATTGACATTTTATTGACATAAACTTATTTTAATCTTCACTTACCAAAAGATGCAAAATTTGATTAAAAAATGCAATTTGGGCATATCGTTGAAGATGGATGTTTGTGACCGCGTCAAAAATTCTTTTTAGAACTGAATAACGTTTTTTAAATGAAGAAAATTGAATGGGCAATGTTAGCTATGACAAAAATTGACAAAAATTAAAGACTGTGACATAGTTAAGAAAAAACGTCAAAATATTCAAATTTAATTTATATTAAAAACATTAAAAATGAAACTTGCTCGTAAAAAACTCTAAAAAGCTCGTAAAAAAGCGTAAAGAAGACAAAAGCGTAAAGAAGTAATTTTTTTTAATTTTCTGAAAATTAGAAAATGAAGTCTATAGAAAAATTATTGTTTAAATAGCCGTTTGTTTTTGGGACCTATGCATCATTTACCGCCACATTATACGCTCCTTTAACCTGTCTCGCATGTAAGTGCATGCATACAGTGCATACTAAATTAAATTAAATTAAAATTATTTATTAAAATTTAAAATTGATTTTCATTGTTTCTTCGGTTTGCTAATCAAGTGTTGATGAGCGCGAACTGAATTAAATTAGTGCATGGCGCGCATATGTGGACGATGCTTGGGCAAAAAAATATTTCAATAATTTTAGTTTTAATTAAAAATTCAATAGAAATAAAAGTTTAGCAAAAAATGCAACACGGATAAAAACAAGAAGTTTTGAATGTTGTGTTTGAATCTCACGGATGAGTCGAAGAGAACTCAAATCAAAAATAAACGTAAAATTGTGTCAAATAGGAAGCCCAGATTTTACTAATTTTTTTAATTTACAAATTTTTTAAGTGTTTGGCGCATTGGCAAAATGTTTTTAGTTTAAAAAAAATTTAATAAAAATGTAGCAAAAGTGAATTGAAAATAAATGAAAAAATATATTAAATAAATTGCACTGCAACTTAAAATTTGGATTTTGGCGGAAAATGAGCCTTTGATAATTTGTGTCAGATGGTCAAAAGTGAATTTTAGTTTGTCTATTGCCACAAAAACTATGATTGCCACACACCAAAATGATCATTATGAATTAATGAATAATGACTGGCTTCAAAACCATTAATTCGCATAGCGCTGATGAGAGAATTAAACAATTTGCCAAAAATTGATTCTATTTTTTACAAGTGCAAACATTCACCATGGAACTTGTTGCACAAATTGTTTTGATTTAGTTGTGATTTGATAACCGATCCTAAAAATATTTGTTCACTTTGGAAATTAAATTTGTTTATTTTGTACGAAAACCTCGAAATAATCAAAATATTGCAGTGTGCAAAAGAAAATTTCAAATAAAATAAGAAATATGATTTTAAGAAAAAGAAATAAAAAGAAAAAATTTGTGCTAGCAAAAGTGCTATCATTTAAATTAAACGCTGTAGCGCGCGCAATCCGCGCCTTTATTTAACCGTGATTGTAATCAACCAAAAAATGCTGTCATTTAAAACAAGAATTTGTGAATTGAAAATAAAAGATTTGCACTGCGCTCAGGTTTGCTAGAATTTCACGGATGAGTCGAAATGAACTCAAATCAAAAATAAACTTGTATCACTACGAAGCCAAGATTTCAGGCTGGTAAATTCTTTTAAACTTTCACATGGTCTAAAAAACAAAAAAAAACAATCAAATTAGGTGAAGGTATAATAGACGCACTTCTCTTGTCGTTGGAAATTCCATCAAAAATAAAGAAAATCCCGAGGAAAATAGATTTAACAATGACAATGATCGCGAAAAGCAGCCAAAATCGTTTTTGCTTATTTTGCTTATTCTTTAGATTATCATTCAAATGCAACTGTAATCTAATGATCTTAAACGAGATCTTCAAAATCCAAAAATGGTCCACAGGTCGTTGTTCCGTGACATGTTGCGGATAGAATGTAATCAAACACTTGCATTGTAGTATTAGATTTCCGCTCGAGTAATTCCAACATGCCCCGTTCAAAAAAGACTTAAGCAAAAATACAATTTACAACGGGACTATAAATATTCAAAACACGCAAAAAATGATTTGATGATCTGTTTGATTTTATGCATACAAGTGTGTAATCCAAAATGTATCCAAATCCAAAAAAAGATTTTTTGATATTTTTTAATTGATATACAAAAATTGATTGTATTTTTTAATAATTTAAAACTTTACCATGGAAATTGTTGAACAAATTATTTTGATTTGTTTGTAATTTGATAACCATTCTCAAAAATATCAAAAACAATGAAAATACAAAAGTCCATAAATGTAAAGAACAGCTGCATTCAAAAATTTTAAAGAATTTAACATAACCTAGTAGACGAATATTAGATTTTGTATCCAGATTTTCGTATGCAGATTTTGCAAAAATGACAATTTTTTGAAGTATTTTGGGAATTGAAATGAAATCGCAGGTTCAACGATTTTTGCACACAATTTTTGCACGATCAACGATTTTTGCTTAAGGTTGTTTAAGGAAGAAATAAAAAACTAATCGTGCTATTCTAAAAATTACAGCTGGAATGAGGAAAACAAATGAAAAATGTAAATTGCAAACCAGCATGTTTAATGGTGTCAAAGAATTTGTAATCCGCGTCCTTTGCAAGCACAAAAGGCTATGCTTGTCGCCAAAAAATGATGAAAAACGACATTTGCAAAGAATAAGAATAAAAAAATTCTGCACCGCTGCGATTGAAGCATTTATAGCTGAAACAGAAGCAATTTTAATTGACGCAAATTGAGACTTAAACTCATAAATACCAGTTAACAACAAAAGTTCCCTAACTGCACGTAGGGATTTGAGCACAAAAAAAAACAAGGCGGAATTTTGGCATGCTGTTTTTTAAGTGGTGGGCGAACTTTGCTTCGGTTGCAGGCGATGGAAACCGACAAAAATAAAAGCTTGTTTGTTTGTAGGATTGATCCGGCTATTGATTGCAAAAGCACGAAATGCACGTTTAAATTTGGCTAAAATAATTGAGATTCGGTGTACCGTGTGCAAAAAAAAATATTTATTTATTTAAAAAAAATAAAAAACTATTTTTTGTGGCCTTAAACATGGAAAGAAAAATGATTTTTTTCTAAAACTTAAAAGTGATTGCTTGTAGGACATCAGCTAACCTTGCAAGATTTTATGGTCATATTAAAAATTGGGTTCTATAAAGCTACAAAGTGGCAGTGACAAAAAAAAGTGATGAAACATTATTTTTAAAAAATGTCTTTTTTGTCTTCTTTAAATCCATAAATTGTTTCAATTTTATTCAATTCAAGTTTTAAAAAATGTAATACAATTTTGTTTAAGAATTTTAGAATAATTAAATACTAAATATAATAATGGATAATTAAAAAAAGAAAACAGTGAAATAACCTTAAATTGCGAAAAAACAACAAAGCAGATTTAGGAATTGTTCAGAGTCCTCCAAAAATAGTATAAATAAATTGGTAAATAATTTAAATTATTTTAGGGATGTTATGAAATTTTTTGCAAAAATTGTTTTGCAAAAGCTGCTAGAAGTTTGTAGACTCAAAAAACAAATCGGTCGCGTTTTAGGCATTTTGTTATGAGACTTTATGCGTAAGCTTCTTATCTGAAACTCAAAAATAATCAGAAATTTCGTTTAAGGCTACAGATCAGTGGGTTGGGTTGCAACAATGCTTTGTTATACTGCAACGTTGTTTCATCGTTTGTCATCTTCAAAAATTTAGTTAAATATAAATATAACCAACAAGCAAGATGAAGTCCATCAAGCTAATAATCGGCTGGTCGGTAAACGAGTAAAAAAAATGGCCAAACAAAGATATCAAAAAAATCAAATTTCGGCGTTGATTATGTCACCGTGTTATAAAAATACTTTTTAGAATTTATAGGTTAGAAGTAATTGCATTTACCAATATTTTGTTCGATAAAAATTATGTTTTTCAAAATTTTTATTTTCATCATCTACAAAAAAGATATAAAAAATACCTTTTCTTTTTATCAAGATTTTTATAATGCGATCAGTTTGTTGATATGGGTGAATGCAATAGCTCGAAATAAAATGTGGACACTTTGAAAAGTTTCTTTAATAACTAATTGTTGACTCTGAGACTCTGATCAACAACTGATTCTTCATATTTTAACTTCATATTTAACTTAACTTCTTCATATTTTAAATATTAATTAAAAAAAAATTAAATTAAAAAAAAGTGATTTATTTAAGAAGATGATTAAAATAACCACATCAAGTTACAACGCGGACGTAATGCCAAACGCATCAAAGTGCAAACAATTACTGTAAATTACTGACGACAGATTGCAATAATAAACCATTAAACAAAAATGGGCAAAAATGATATATTAGTGTTTTTCAGTGCAAGAAATGTAAACCTGAGACACGTCACTCTAAGTGAATAAACAAAAACAATACGGAGGAATTCAAAAATGCCTCTAACAGCGTTCTTTTGCATCATCTCAACGTGTCTTATCAGATGTGTGTTCTGACCGCGACCGAGAGCGTCAGCGTCTTGTCGTCGTCTTTCGTCGACGCGTCAAGCTACAAAAGTATACAAAAATTGTTGTAAAAGGTTATATTTGTAGCTGATGGACCTCGTCTCAAAAAATTTTTAAATTAAAATATTTAAGTTTAAAAAAATGAATAAAATTTAAAAAAAAGCATTTGTTTCAAACTTTGTTTCAAAAATCAAAAAATTTTTGAATTTGACAAAAACTGTTTTGCTTCTTAGAGATAAATACAACTAGAAAGGCAAAAATACAAAGAAATTTTACCTCGATTGTTATGTCTGTTAAATTCTACAAAAGAGCCCTGTAGATTTTGTGAAAAGAGTAGGCAAAAGCCATAATTTAAAAATTGTTTAAAAATAATTTTTTAGAGCCAGAAATGTACACATTGACATTGTCAGGACATTGTACACATTGAGACACGCGTCACGACTTCACAAACGTCTCTAATAGTGTTCTCTTGCATAATCCTCTAGGGTCTTTCACATCTGTGTACTGATTCGGACCGCGACCGAGAGCGTCAGCGTCTTGTCGTCGTCTTTCTTCGACGCGTTATCGTCCTCTCCATCCATATTTAAGGTCGTTCGTTAGATTAGACGTTGGCGTTTGTCTCTTTACAAATGTGGTTTCTCCCCTTCCTCTTCGTCGGTCTCTCCTGCGCCGCCAAAGATGTAACTCCCGAGCAGTTTCACCTCCCCTACCATGGAGAACCCGATGAAATGGTCGTCACTTGGATCACATGGAAGAAGGGTATTTAGCCATAGTTTGAGCTACCGTAATCCAAATGGCTATTTGCAGGGTAACAGAGACAACCATACGTTCGTTTCCGACTACATTCCCACCTACAGCGCCGTTCGCTCACCCGAATATGGCTACATGGTGATGCATGTGCACAATGGCACCCAT
>MQUG01000147.1:0-105317 GCA_007213375.1 Steinernema feltiae
AAACAGAAACAACAACTTACTTCGGTCATGGGTCCTTCGAATGGTGTGTTTGTTGTGTGGATGATCGTCTGGTCGAGATCCACCAGTAGCACGAGTTTCTTGTGAGAGAGTACGTTGTTCTATCCTTGTTTCCAGCTCCTTCGCCAGGTACATTTGATACGTGCAACTCGGGCACATGGTGAACCATCGACACAGAAGCTTTGGCAAGCTTCTTTTCGTTGCCCTGCCACCCAATTTTCCTAAAAATAAAAAACAACCTTATCCGACCACCTCTAAAACCGACTTACACTCGCAGTCTTCTCCACACTGAGCGCACATGTCTTTCATGACAATGGAATGTTCGCAAACCATCTGGACTTCGAAAAAAATCTGTAAAATGCCTCGTTTTGTACTCAAGCAAATGGAAACACGCGGGGAGAAACGGAAATTATTAATTTTGCGCAGAATGCAGCGAAAACGCGTAATGCTAAACAAAATAAATTCAAACAAAAGTTGAAAGGTACCAACGGTCTCACCACGGTCTCGTGCAAAATTTCTGCAACAAAGTCACATTTTCCAGACGCTCGCCATTTCGCCAAAAGAAGGATCGCAACGGTAATGTCCATACTCACATAGCATCGCAAAAAATGAACTTTAAATTCCTTCCGGATCGCGCAGAATTAAACAAGCACGCTTCGATCAGCGCGCGAGATGACGTTTCATCCGCAAAAATGAACTTGAAATTCCTTCCTGATCGCGCAAAATTAAACAAGCACGCTTCGATCAGCGCGGCGAGATGACGTTTCATCGAAAAAATCTCGCAAAAATGAACTTGAAATTCCTTCCTGATCGCGCAAAATTAAACAAGCACGCTTCGATCAGCGCGCGAGATCACGTTTCATCGAAAAAATCTCGCGAAATCCTACTTTAAAATATCACCAACTGCAACGAAACTTCAAAATTGAAACGCGCAATCGGCGCTTCGATGCAAGACTCGCCGAACAACAACGCGCGAGAGGTCAACAAGATCAAGACGAGAGGTCGCGCAAAAATAAACAAGCACGCTTGGATCAGCGCGCGAGATGACGTTTCATCGAATAAATCTCGCAAAAATGAACTTGAAATTCCTTCCTGATCGCGCAGAATTAAACAAGCACGCTTCGATCAGCGGCGCGAGATGACGGTTATCGATCTCGCAAAATGAACTGAAATCTCGCCGAAAATGAACCTTGATAGAATGCCGTTCCTGATCGCGGCAAGATGAAATTGAAATCCTTCTGATCAGAATAACAGCACGCTTCGATCAGGCGCGAGATGACGGTTCATCGAAAAAATCTCGCAAAAATGAACTTGAAATTCCTTCCTGATCGCGCAGAAAATTAAACAAGCACGCTTCGATCAGCGCGCGAGATGACGGTTCATCGAAAACATCTCGCGAAATCCTACTTTAAAATATCACCAACTGCAACGAAACTTAAAATTGAAGCGCGCAATCGGTGCTTCGCTGCAAGACCCGCCGAACAACAACGCGCGAGAGGTCAACAAGCACTGACTGTTTGTCCGACCGTCCGTCCATCCTTCCTTCCTTCCACTGCAGTGGAGATAAGCGAATAAACGCGTGGAACTCAAAAAATAGTTTATTTCGTTATAACAACAACGCGTTCTGTCGCGACGGGCAAAATATTTGAAACAATCTGTAAGTACATCATGGGCCGGCGACGATGGATCGCTGGCAGCAGCCACAGAAACTCCTCAACGATCCAGTAATACCATCGTTATCTTTTTTTTATTAACGAAACCACCGCTTTTTGTTGCTCCGTCATCACCAGATTTGTCGAACACCGAATCCACCGACATCTTCTCGCTGTTGCGTTTCTGAAATGGAGACGAGCCATTAGAATCAGACATTAGAATCGACGAGCAATTTTAGCTTTTTTAAATGAATTTATGATTGACTGACTGAAATGATGCAATTGTTGGTTTTATTGCAATAGATATAGACAGATTTTTGACAATAAAATAGACTACAGCTAGGAATGACCAGAGAATCAGGCAGCGTTCAAGTGAGTTTTCAGACAACACTGGTCCTTACCGTTCGAGACTTCCTATCAGAAGATCTGTCTGACTCGTCTCTGTCCTTCTCATGACGACGTCGTTTCTCATTGTCCTCGCGTTTGCTATCTTTCTCAGAATCCGTGCTGCTGATCTTGTCATGACTGCGTTTCTAAATTATCTTTCAAATTAAAAGCCTAAAATGACGGTCAGATACTCACCTGCTCTTTCCTATCCGTTTCCTTCAATTTCTCGTTGTCACCGCCAGCCTGATCTTCTTCAGCCTTCTCTTTGGCTTCCTTCTCGAGACGACGACGTTCTTTCCGCTCCTCTTTCGTCTCGTCCCCCTTCTTGCTCTTCTTGTGCTTTTTGTGTTTCTTTTCCTTCTCGTCGCCGTTGTGCTTATGTTGCTTCTTCTTTTCCTTAAGCTCTTCGTCGTCCTTCTCTTCCTTTTCCGCAAGCTTTTCCTCCTTCTCTTTCGGCTTTTCCTTTTCCTTCTCGGAGTGCGATTCGAATCGTCGACGTTCTTTGTCTTTCTCCTTCTTATCGTCGACACGTTCGCGCTTTGACTGCTCGCGCTCACGTTCCTTCTCCTTTTCGCGCTCCTTCTCGCGCTTGCGGCGATCTTCACGTTCCCGATCTTCAGCAACTACAGCACGGTCTTCTCGCGTCTCCGCTCATTCTCGTCACGTCTTCCGGTCGCCTTCTCCTTCTCGACATGTTTCTCTTCCTCCTTTTTCTTCTCGTCGCGATCACGGCGTTCCTTCTTTTCGGTTTCCTTTCCTTCTCACGCCTGGATTCCCGCTCGCGAGCACGTTCTCCTTCCTTCTTCTCCTTTTGTGACGTTCATCCTTCTCTTTTTCGCGCTTTCTGCGGTCTTCACGATCATCAGTAGCAACTTCCTTCCTCTCCTTCTCCTTTTCGGGTTCCTTTGGCTTCTCAGCTGCCTTTTCAGGCTCATTTTCCTTTTCGGCTGCAGGCTCCATTTTCTCGCCTTTCTCTTCATCGACGTCACGAGGCTGCGGCTCAGCTTCAGACTCCTTCTCAGCTGCACTTTCCTCATGCTTGCCTTCTTGGACGTTTTTCGTCTCTTCGATGATCTTCTCTATCAGCTTCTCGTCCGCGACTTCATCTTCATCGATGACCGCTTCGCGTTATTCGCGCTGCTTCTTCTCCACGGTCGCGTTTCAAAGGACGGTTGCGCTCCCGCTCGCGTACCTTCTCTTTCTCGCGTTTCCTGCGCTCCTCACGTTCGCGGTCTTCTTTCCGTTCTTTCTCACGTCTTCGTTCATGATCACGATCCCGATCGTCATGACGGCGATCACGATTGTAGTCTTACAGCAATCTGAAAAATGCGCAGTGATCTCATCACCTGGACATAATATGCGAAATTCGGAGATTAATTTGCGTGGTAATGTGTTCTTGCAATGTTCGTTCAAAGATTTATTTAGGGAAGGATTGAATCGCAAGTTACGCCCTAGCGACTTTGTATACCGAATTTCAGAACCGGCGACTTACGTCGCACGAAATGCGACAAAAATTACGCCTACTTGACTATTAAAAAGGGGAATGGAAAATCACACACCATTTATGTGATATCGCAAACTTAGTAATAAAAGATAAGAAAATGTACAATAATTTATATTCTGGACTGATTCAACGCTTCCTGTTCGAGTTCCAAGGTGATCGCGGCTAGAAACGCCGGAATGGAGTGTCCACAATCGAGGTACGTTTCCACTTGTTCGCCCCAGCGAGCGATGTAGTCAGTTTCGAGAAGCTCATAGCCTCCGTTGTCGGAATTGTACTAAAAATAAATGATAAATCAATCTAAAATGACCAAAAAATACTTTAAAGGAGAACGACTTGTCAGGGTCATAGATGCTCGCGACTTCACAAAACTCCTGATCACGCATTTTGATCTGATAACCGGTGAGATTCTGGCACCAGCGTCTGTAGCGTTGAGCCAATTGTTGATAGTCAGTAGAAGTGGTCTTCAAACTGCATTCGGCACGTTCCAAGCGATTTTTCAGTTCTAAATTTCAATGACATCGGGTTTGCACGGAAGTGAAAAGTCAAACGTACGGATGATTTCCTCCTCATCTTCTTCGCAAACTCGTTTTGCAGGGTTCTCAGCACCATCCGAAGTCGACTGCTGTCTCTAAAGACTAGACGTAACAGCCTGATTTGGACATATTGTGCTTACCGCTCGCTTTCGAACCTCCTGCTTCTGCAGCTCGTTCTGTGCTTCTTGAAACGGATTCTGCTCAAAGTGCAAAATCTTTGTGTCATCACCGGCGTCTGTTTCCGGAGGGTCCTGAGAAGAACAATTAAGATTAATATCTACTAGTGGAACTTACCAAAACATCCAAACGCTCTCGGAGCGCCTGAATCTCCCTTTGCTTCTCCTCCAGCATACACTCGGCAACTTTTCCCGTATGCGCTTTCACCCGCAATTCGCGATTCTCAGCTTCAATCCGATTCAAACGCACACGAGTCTGTTTCAGCTCCTTTTCGGCGCCAGAGCTGAGAGCCAACTTTTTCTCTAGCTCTTTGTTCCTCACTTTCATTTCAAGCACCGTTTCGATCACATCGCTGGCCTTGGTTCGCTCCGGTGATGGCATCCTCTCCGAGCACATGTCCTTACTTACGGCATTCTTGAATTTTTCCAGTTTCACATGCAGCGCTGCGTTTTCGGTTTTCTCCTTGGTAAGCTGAGCTTCGAGATCGCGAATCTTCTCCTGCAGAACAAGTTGACGACGGATCTGCTCGTTGGCGACATTCAGACGGTGTGACGTGGCCTCGCACTTTTTCTTCCAGTCCTCGCACTCTTTTTGCAAGTCACAAATCAAAAGATCTTGAGCGTTGCACGAGATGTTGTTCTGTTCTTCCGAGAACAATTGCATTGTAGGCTGGTCAGACTCATCGTCCTCTCTGTCTCCGGAGGCCTTTAAGAGTTGCCGCGGGAAGTTGCTGGTTTCATAGCCTTCGGAATCTTGCGTTTCATCGTTATGATCGATCGTAGCGTACTCCTCGAATGCAGGGTAGTCCTGGACCGACCCCTTCGCCAGGTCACTAATTTCAGAGTCCTTCACGTCGCTTGGCTCGATCTTCATGTAGCTAATGTAGAGTTTCGAACGGTTCTCGCGATTCCACAAGTTCGCTTCGGTTAAGATTTCCCGCGCACACTCGAGTTGTGCTTGCGAGAATTCGTACCATGTGCGGAACTTGTTTGTGGCCATTTTCAGTTCGTCCACGAGAAGTTTGTGCCGAATCTAAAGCGCCCCAAGTCATTCTGCGTTCTCATTCCGCTTAACCTACGCTCATGCTATCTCGCATATCGCCGATGCGCCGGAATTTCTCAGAGTTTTGCTTCGCCTCATTGAGTTTCTTCTCCAGCTCCTGAATCTTCTCATTAGCGGCCTGTTCGCGGCGCTCTGTAGCGGCCAATTCTTCACGTTTTTTTCTCAATAGACGTTTGAATGACGCAAGCTCCTCTTCGGTTTCTACGAGGCGCGAACTAGTGGTTTTGTCTGTACACAGAACTAGATCAACCAAGAAAGAAAGAAAAACGCTTACCTGACATGAACGAATCGTCAAAGTTGAGTCGACGGCTCACCGAACTGCCCGGCATCTCCAAATCGCGGTTGAACTCGCGGTTGACTTGTTGCTTGAAGATTCGGGTCGCCTCCGATTCGTCATCGTCATCGTCGTCGGGAGCGACGCACGGCGTTGAGAGGCCTGAGATGAAGCTGTTGTCCATTTCCTGAAAGGCGAATGGAGGTTGTTTGCAATGTTTCAGGCAGTAAGAATCACGCAAAAGTAATTAATTCAACGCCATTTTAGCAAAAATAAAGGCGGACAAAGCAATCAGCAATCCAACTCAACAAAAACCAATCAATGATTGCAATGTTGCACTAAACTAAAATATCGATTTTATGGTCAAAACCGCCTGAATTCTCGCGCCAACAACTTTGAATACTCAAAAAAAGCTTTGCGATTTCGCAATAATCGAAAACCTCCAAAAAACACCAAACCCACGCTCTAAACACAAAACAAAACCCGGCCAATTCGCGCGTTTGGAGGTCCTAGGGCGAAAACGGTGGCAAGTTGAGAACGAGCCAGTACGAATAAATCATTTAGACTTTGACTGGGGGCGTGCTATAAGCATCGACTAAATGACCGTGAATGAGAACGAAAACTGAAACAGCGAGAATGATTGAAACGTGAATTGCAATTTCGAATTGTCGAACAATGAACGATACGATACAAGTGTGATACAATTTCAAAATATTGCAGATTTTCAATTTTTGTAAGCGGTGTATTAGAATTAGCATTTTAAAGATAACAGTTGTAAAGAATATCAGAAATTAACACAAAAATTACCACAGGAAATGCATGAACTAGAATCCAGAAAATTGTAACACATCATTTAGCGCGTTATGATACAATTTCCTAACAAAAAACAACAAGCCAAAGCTGTAAATACAATTTGGTTTCCTTGCATAGTTCGCTTTGTTTTGAATCTTTAAATTTGTAAAATGTAGATTTCTTAAAATCAAACTTATCTAAAATTCAACGACAAAAAAATATTCCAGAAATTGTATCACAACGTGTCAACGTACTTTGAGGACATTCCCGTCCGCGTCGTGTTGACACTTCTCCATGTGTCTTCCGATCGTGCGCCTCGCTGTTCGCTCATCGGGGAGTTTCTCCAGAATTTCGTGCAAACTAGTCGACGAAGTACCCTCCAATCCTTGCAGAATACTCGTGTACGCCTCTTCGTAGGTGCACGGCTTCGATTCGAGCTCAATCACCGCTTTCCTGAGCACAATTCGCACGTTCGGTCGCACATCACAAACTCACTTATAAGTTTGTCTCGCAAGCGATCGCGCTTCCGTGCAATCCACCATTCCATCGTCCAAGCAGCCGTGACCCGTATCCGGGTCTCCAAGCCATGTAATTCCGTCCTCGAGGCTCGTCGCGTGCAAATAGCAGATCGCGCCTCGTTCCAGGTTCACTTGCTGCCGCTTCTTGTTCGCGGCGATGCACAGCTGACAGCGTAAAGTCGTCGTGCCGGTTTTGGTCTTTTCTCGATGGACGGTGAACTCGAAGGTGACGCCGGGGAAGAGTTTGCTGTTGTAGAGCGCCATGCGGCGCTTCTTCTGCGAGAGACCCCACTGGACAGGCGTATTCATGAGTGGTGGATATATTGGAGAGGCGTCAAGAGGGAGATGAAGACGCGTCTGTGTGTGTGGTCCTTTGCCATGGTGATCTTTTGTGCAGTTGGTCTTTACCGACGCGAAGTCGTGTCGCGCGCACTCTTGTTCTCCGCTCACATGCAGCTCGTTGCCTAATTCCTGTAAATTTACAAAAAAAAAATGATCAAAAATTTTGCCCGGAGTGAGGATCGAACTCACGACCTTCAGATTATGAGACTGACGCGCTGCCTACTGCGCTATCCAGGCTTGAAAACCAACATCACGCTGTCAGCATATGTCTCCACCACCACAGCATTTTCAGTAATCAACAACACGACTACAATGACTGTAGTTTGTATCGGTCGACTCGAATTCGCGTCTTCTCGCCACTTCTCATGCTCATACGTTGACGATGGACTGGGAAAAGGTGCCAGAGACGGTTCGTGACTACCTCCTCGATGCGTACGCTTCGGCCAAGAACGTGAGTCCCCTCAAACCCCCAGAATTCGCCTATTTCGCTCTAGTGGCGTCTGCCAAACGGTAAAGTGGCAAATCAATTCCGCCCTGTGGAGCTCCATGAAGTCGGCGTGATTGGTGGCGGCACGATGGGTCGCGGAATCGCGATTGCCGTCGCTCGTGCCGGATATCGAACGATTCTCATCGAAACCGACCAGAAAGTAAGCCCAAATCGTGCTCGATCGAGTAATTCACGATCCCACCAGTTTCTCGACATGTCAACGGCCGAATTGGGGAAAACGATCGCACGAGATTTGAAAATGAAGCGCATGACGGCGGCGGAAGCGGAGATCATCAACAAGAACCTCCGCTATTCGACCGAATTGGACGCGTTGCGCGACTGCGACATGATCATTGAGGTCATCTTTGAGAATATGAAGCTGAAGAAGGAGTTGTTTGGGAAGCTGGACCGAATTTGCAAGAAAAGTTGCGTTTTTGGGTCGAATACGTCGAGTTTGGATATTGATGAGGTGAGTGAGGCGATTTTGGACGAAATTTCAACTCACATTGTATCTAATATAGCTCAAAATTCGCGCGCGCGCTCTGTGCCGCACTGTGAGACCACTTTTAAGATCGATTTGATCAGTCTAGGCAGCGCGCGTTGTCTGGGGTTTACCCTGATCAGTCTATATTAGACAGCCTCGTTGTGTGGGACTTATCCTGATCAGTCTAGACAGCTCAGGTGATTTTACCCTGATCTGAGTTGTCTGAATCTGTCTGCGGTAGAGGCCGACACGTCTTCAGCGCAAATGACCTTTAGAATGATTCCAAAAACAACTCGCGTTGAGCGTCCCTTGAGCGACAGGCCTGTTAAACTCAAAGCGGGTCTAAAAACAGTCACAAGCAGCTGTTTCCAGCCACAAATTCTCCTAAATCCACTCTCATCGCATTTAGCTCGCCTCTCCGCTTTCCGACAAGACCAAATTGGTCGGAATCCACTTCTTCAACCCGGCGCAACTCATGAAAACGATCGAAATCATCGCTGGCAAGCACACTTCGGGCGAAGCGGTCGCCACCGCGTTCGCAATCTCCAATCGCATGCACAAACTCCCGGTGCTCGTGGGAAATTGTCCCGGATTCGTCTTCAATCGCATCCTCTTCGTTTACATCCGCGCAGCCGGCGAGCTGATGAGCAAGTACGGCTACTCGCCCAAGCAGGTCGATCAGCTCATGATGGACTTTGGCATGGCGCAGGGTCCTGCGGCGATGCAGGACATGAACGGATTGGATGTGGGCGCAAAGGTGTCGCAGGAGAATGGTTTCCAGGAGACGGAGCTCCAGCGGCGACTCGTCGCGATGAAGCGCTACGGAAGGAAGACCGGCCGGGGCTACTATTTGTACTCGAAAGAGGGCAAAAAGCTCGTTGATCCAGGAGTTGAGAAGCTCGTCGTGGAACTGAAGAATCAGGCTGGGAAACGTACGCGAATTGATGACGATAAGGTGAGGAATTAGTTGAGAATTGATCTAAAGCGAGAATTTAGGACGCTCTGGAGTTTATTCTCTATCCAATGATCAATGAAGCTTTCAAATTGGTCGAAAATGGGATGATCGCGGACCTGGCGCAGATCGATCTGATGCTGTGAGTTGATTATGCCTTTAGCGCACGCGTTGAGCTCTTTTTTTGGCCATTTTCTCTCATTTTTACGGATTCTAAACAGCACAACGTGCTACTAACGTCAAATGGGTAGCATGAGCTTCATTTTCAGTCCACAAATGCCGTTTTCCACACCTAAACAACCGTTTTCAGGATTTTTGGACTCGGCTGGCCTCCGGCAACCGGTGGACTCATCAAGTACATCATGTCGCACGTCGGTCTACACAAAGTGAAAGCTCGTCTCGACCAGTGGCACGTGGAACTCGGCAGCGATGACTTCAAAGCAGCCAAAATGCTCGACGCGTATGCCCGAAAAAGCGCGAAATCGAATTTGTAATTCATATTTTATGATAAATTACTCGCCAATGTACAGACAACACTCCAGTAGGCGCTCCTTTCAGTTCTTCTTGCCCTTGTTGCTTCCGATCAGCGTGGTCACACCGGTGAGCGGATTGTAAACGGCCGGGAGGATTGGAGGGCGCGCCGCGGGGAGAAGCGGCGCTTCGGCGAGTGGCGACATGATTCTTTGTCCCGCGATCACTGGATTTCCACGGATGAACGGTGGTGGAGGAGGAGCTGCATAGAGCTGTGGTGGTGGAGGAGGAGGAGCGGAATAAACCGGGGCCGGAACAGGCGCGGCAACTTCAACAACCGGTGGGGGAGCGGGGAGAGCCACCGGTTCCTCGATAATCTCCTCCACTGGCTCCTCAAACACCTGAGCGGGGGTAACGACGCCCGGAGGAGGCGCCGGAGCGAAGGCTGGAGCCATCAGCGGTGGAGCGACGAGTTCAACGGCCGGGCGGAGCACTGGGGCCATCATGGGAGCGAGTGGGGGATTGTAGACGGCTCCCTGGATCGGTTCAGTGTTGTGGTAGATTGGGCCTTGCGCTGGTGGTGCCGGAGGTGCCTGCTGAGGCGGCGGAATGGGTGGATATCCCTGTGGAGGAGCCTGTGGAGCCTGTTGAGGCGGCGGAATTGGTGGATATCCCTGTGGAGGAGCCTGTGGAGCCTGTTGAGGCGGCGGAACGGGGGGATAACCCTGTGGAGCAGCCTGCTGAGGCTGGGGAGGATAGCCAGGATGCTGAGGAGCAGCGGGCTGAGCCTGTTGCTGTGATGGGTGAGCAGCTGGTGGAGGAGGGGCATATCCAGGATGCGGAAGCTGAGGAGGATATCCTTGTGGAGCTAGTGGATGTAGTTGAGCGTAGCCTGGATGCTGAGGAGGGGCCTGCTGAGGTGGATAGCCTTGAGGAGGCCGAGCGGGTGGAGCCTGATGAGGCTGCGGAACAACCGCATATCCCTGCGGACGTCCCTGCGGAACGAGCGGAGCCTGGTATCCTTGTGGAGGCTGCGCGGGAGGATTCTCGCCATCGATCACAGGTCTAATCGGCTTCCCCGCTTCCGCATAGTATCGCCCGAGCCACGGAAGGATCGGACGCGTCATCGGCACAGCGACAGGCGGAGATTTGACCAGAATCTGGCCATGCACAGCGCACAGTGCGAGTAGGAGGACTGCGCTGCAACATTCGGAGGTCAGAAATCGCTTCAGCAACTATAACTCTCACCTCATCAACGGAGCCATCGTCGATTAGCAGTCGATTTTGATGTGAAATCTGCGCTGTCCACTCGCCTCTATTTAAGCCTCTCGCTCGCGCGCTGACGCGCACAACCGGCTATTGTTTGTTTGTTCGGCTCCTCTCCTCAAGGCGCGATTTTTGTCACATTGGAATGAAGCGATCTGTTTGTTTTGCTGAATTGACAGGACGGAGACGGATATCTCGCCAGTTGGCGTGCAGTCTGGAAGCGTGCTATTCTCAATAATCGCAGAATTTCAGCAAAATTCAGCTCCAAATCCTAGT
Source organism: Steinernema feltiae (assembly GCA_007213375.1). Taxonomy (NCBI): domain Eukaryota; kingdom Metazoa; phylum Nematoda; class Chromadorea; order Rhabditida; family Steinernematidae; genus Steinernema; species Steinernema feltiae. The sequence goes on from MQUG01000147.1 coordinate 11,196, forward strand.
AAAATTGTTTCGTTTTTCCGTTTTCGTGTGTTTGCACAACGCGAAAAGTGTCCGCAACAATGGACGGTCGCAAAGTAACCAGATTAGCCGCCGCTCGGGGCTGAGACTGACCGGACCGATGCGGAGGTAACTGTAAGCGAGAGTCGGTAATCTATGCTGAACGAGTTTTAAAAATCGACTCTCAGCGCCACTGGCTCGACGAGTGCGGAACAACGACGGCACCGACCAGCATATCGGATTGTCGACCCATCCAGACAGAAAACAAAATGTCTGATTTCGTCCGAAAATTCGCGATCCGTCAGTTGATTGTGTGTGTTGATCGACGACGCGGTCGTTTCTCGAGCGGAAACGTGGTCAACAGGAGTTGTTTCAAACATGGTCAGTCGGAGCGAAGACACCCTCGCGCAGCCTTCCACCACCGCTTCGCGGAAGCAGGAGCCCTCGTCTGATGGTGGCGGCGCAATTTCAACTACTCTCACGCCGAGGTGAGTGATTGCAGACTGAATTGTTGGAGAAATTCGGATTTTCAGCGTGAAGAGGCGGATGTATCCGCGAATTCAGCGCGCCATTTCAAGTGACAATCTGCTGCGCATCGGCGAAAAATTCAAGGATCGATGGCTGATTAAGGTAAGCGCGATTTTTGGCTTGATCTGGGCAAAACGAGATCAAAATTGGGGAATTTACTCGTTTTCTACTCGGATTAGGTGAATCGATTAATTGTTTTAATTTTTAAGCGCAGTTTTGGGAATTTTCCGCAGTTATTTAGGTCGCGAATCGTATCGGTTCGTGCGAAAAACCCATAAATTGGCACAAAAACTGGGAATTTTGATCAAAATGATGGATATTGCTCTCATTTTCGATTTTTCCAGGTTGTTTTGATTTTAGATGCACCCGCAATCTTTGTCCGCGCGGGTAATGCGGTCATTTTGAAACATCGAGCTATCACAATTCTCGTAAAACAACCCAAAAATGCCGCCAAACAGCTCATCTGTAAATCTCTGTTCACTTTCAGGGTCTGATTGGAAGCGGCGGCTACGGACAAATCTACTTTGCTGTCGATCAGCGCGACGGCGGAAGCTACGCTGTAAAGGTTGAGCCGACGAAACGACGCGGGAAAACCGCGCTCCGGATGATCCTCGAGCAACGCGTCCTTCTCCGTTTGCAGCGACGTTCGCACTTCCCTCTGATGTTCGGCAGTGGCGTCGAGCGCGAGATGAACTATATTGTGATGGAGCTGCTGTCAGTGAACGTCGGCGATTTGCGCAAACAGAGCCCCATGAAGAGACTCTCCATTCCAACCACCTCGAGGATCATGATGCAGGTAGGCGCTGCTTTCCTATAACTAGGTAAGATCGGAGATTTGCAGGGAATCGCAGCGCTGAAGGAGCTCCATCACATCGGCTACCTTCACAGAGACGTGAAACCGGCGAATATGTGCTTCGGAGTGACCGATGGGGTGAGCTTTTCGCAGCGTTACATATGAGACCATCAATGGAATGAGTGAATTTAGAGAAAACACCGCCTGGTGATGGTGGATTTTGGCCTCGTCCGCTGTTTTCGCACCTCGGACGGCAAAATGCGGACGAAGCGCTTGAAGGCCGGATTCCGGGGAACTCTGCGCTACGTGTCGCCTCGTGTGCACGACAGAGAGGAGCAAGGACCGGCAGACGACCTCATCACGCTGCTCTACTGCATGATCGAACTCCTCCGCTGCGAACTGCCCTGGAAGAACGCGACGCATCAGAAAGACATAAAGGAAGCCAAAGAAGAGCTGGTAAGACTCGATCGTAAAATAGTTTGGAAAATAAGGAGCTCTTCAGAAGACAGACGACTTGCAGAAGGTTTCCGAGGGCATCGGCGAGCCTATGAGAGATTACGGTAGATCGGTGATGTCGATGGCTGTGGATGAGGAGCCGAATTACGACGCGCTGCAGGAAACAATGAAGGTGAGGAGTGTTGCAGAGGTTCATCGATTTAAAATGGAAGATTTTGCAGGAATTGTCAGGCGGCAAGATGCTGACGGATCCGTACGACTGGGAGAACGAATACGCCGACGTCCTCGCCGAGGCAGAGCTCAACAGATTGCTTGGATTGATTTAAATGAAACAGAATCCACGGACAAGCGAATGAATGACATCTTATATCAGTTTCGTGCAATTTGTTTCTAAAAGTAAGTAGTAAGGAACATTCGAGTGGCAATCAGCTGGCATCACAATTCAATTAGTAATAATTTAATAAATATACAAAGTTAGAAATCTGGCCAAAACGGCAAACATATATTATCGATTAGCTTAAAAATAGCGTCCGGCTTTCGACCTAGGCCTGGTTCCATTTATCGCGTCTCCAATTCTTCTCAGTTTGGTCTTCGACAACGGGCTCATCCTCGTCCGCCTCTTCCTTGACAATCTTCAGCGGCTTGTGCTGAAGGATCGGCTTGTCGAGCTCCAGCTCGCCACCAAAACGCACAGCGCCTCGACCACGCACGACGCTGCGAATGCGCTTGGTCGGAGGGCCTTCACCTTCCTCGTCTTCCACTTTGCAGCCGTTCTTGTAGAATCTCGTGTCGTGTTCGTAGTCCCACTCAAGCTCCTCGTCGTTGTCGTTGAAGATATTGAGGCCAGGTCGGATCGGCTTCACCTTACACGACCACTCGTATTCGAAGGCTGAATGTCGTTTTTAGAATGAGATAAGACCGAGCGACAGCTTACAGGGATCCCAAAACTCCCGCGGCTTCACAATCTTTCTTCGCGCCTTCATAAATGCCGGTAATTTCGGCTTCTCTTCCTTGATCTCGACCGATGTCGCATTCTCGGTCTGCTAAACTCGTTAAATTAGAATTTTGTGAGCAACCTGAGGCACTGACCTGTCCTTCCATGAATATCAAGAGCGGGTACTGAAATGATCCAAACAAATAAAAACATATTTTCAAATTACAAACAAAGGAAGCACGATAGAGATGAAGATAAGAACGAATCAATTGATCACAAACAGCAAACAGAAACTCAAACCCCAGGATTCGTCAACAAACATTTTATACAACATGAAACATCAACAAAACACATGTGATCCGGGAACAACTAGTCGCTATCGACGACGATGACCTCACTGTCACTTGAAGGATTCGGCCGAGGGCGCACAGAACGGCGAGTTGGCATCAAGGAGCGCGTCCTTTGCTGCTGGGGCGGCTTCGGTTGGGAGATCAACTGCGCCAGCAGGGTCGGCGATATCTTAGGTCGTGGAGGAATAGAGCGAGTTCTATGTTGCTGAAACGGCTTCGGTTGGGAGATCAACTGCGATTTTGGTGGCAGAGATGACGGAATCTTGAGACGTGGAGGAATAGAGCGAGTTCTGTATTGCTGAAATGGCTTCGGTTGGGAGACCAACTGCGATTGGGGTGGCGGAGATGACGGAATCTTCAGACTTGGCGGATTAGAACAAGCTACGTGTTGCTGAAGCGGCTTCGGTTGGGAGATCAACTCAGCTTCGGGTTGCAGGACCGGCGGCATCTCCGAGTCCGGCTCCACTTTCCTTATTCTCGCCTCTATCTGGCGAGCCTCCTCTTCCAGAAAACTAAAACTTGAATGTCAGCTAAAAGGTCAGAAACAACAAAGAAACGCACCTGCACTCATCGTTGAGAGAGCGAAGAATGCCCTCCAACTCTGCAGCCGACATTTTGGAAAGATTCTCCAGGTCCGGGATGTCCGCCAATGAAGCAGTCAGCTCCGCAATCTCAGCCTTCTGCTCCGCGAGAAGCCGCTCGTTGTCTTGCGTCGTTTGCTCCAGTTCCATGAGCTCCTTCATAAGCTTCTCGGCATCACGACGCTCTTGCTCCGTCAGGTTGGCCTCGGCTTGACTGGGCAGCGGATCGTTGCGGCTTATCGGTAGGTTCAAGTCGTCGTTGCCTGACATATTGCTACTGGAATGCAAGTGATGAAGATGGATAGCAACAAGCGCGAATTGTTAGACGACAACAGACCAACAAGAAATCAATTTGAGAGACAAAAGACAAACGAAAGCTGCAGCAGCAAATTTGGAAACTGAAAACTGAAAAAATGTTCGAAAAAACCGAAAGTCGCGTTGTCAACTGTTTGGAACTACCGTCAGTGTTCAAATAGCATTCGTGCCTTCGTGCTAAGACCCACGTCGTCAAATTCTCTAGTTCGTTCTTCACTCTTCCTTCACTCCAACTCGCGCACTTTCGCTATTTATTGTGGTTGCGGTATGCCGTCGCTTGAATGTCCTCAGGTTTGTCTTCGAATCTGTCGAATCAGTTTTCTTTCGAATTTCGAAAAATTCGCAGCAATTTTCGATTGTGTTTGAATTGGAAGGGTTCTCCAACGCATCACTTTCTCTTTGTCATCTTTGGCTGATTTTAGCTGTAAACAGTATTCCAGTTGGCCACTTTAGGCGATGTTTTTTCAAGAAGAAGAACTGGAACGTCGACGAAACCGTAATCGTCAGCGTGCAAATCGTTTAGCGCACCCTCGCAACGGACCTCGACGTTACGCGCCATCGGCTTTTGTGAATGACGATGTTATTGTGTTGGACGAAAGTGAGTGAGATTGTTTGTCAGTGAGATCATTTCTGCATTTCAGCTTATGAAGATTTTTGCGATGTTGGCCGTAGCCATAACCGTTTTGCATACCGCAAGCCAGTTGGTGCAGCTCAGGCGAATTGGTTCGACGATGGAGTAGAAAGGAATCCTAGCGACGAGGAAGAATATCTTGCTTGGGAGAACAGAATCTCTCCATTTGGTGCGGAACATGAATTGACTCGATCTAATCCAACTATAGATTATTACGTGGACTGTCCGGGCAGAGATAGTGTAGTGTTTAAGCCAGATCGTCCAGGCATTCCCATTTCTCGGATGAACAAACGGAGCGGATACACACAAGTTACGAATGAAAAATTTTCCGTCTTCTCAAAGTTTCACTCCATCATGCCTTCATTGCCAGCGAATTGCGAGAGACCGCAACGAGATGGACATCGCGATTCGTTCCCGGTTAAAGGAAAGGTAAGATAATTGCGGAAATAATTGATCGTTTTAAGCCGTTGATTCCAGAAGAAACAACCAAAACCGTTGTGTGTCAAGATAGTACAAGGAACGATGGACTACTACGGAAATAACGAATATCGTAACATGAACGATGCCACTCCGCATGGTCACTATGCGGACTACGGCATCGAGCGCCAACACCACAGGCACCGCGAGTCGAGGCCCATCTCAAGCCGTTGCTATGGCATTCCTCGTGGTGCGCCGGTGAAATACCGTTATTATTAAATGTTTTTCAATCCTCATTGTTATCGAATAAATGTTTTTGCACACGTTCCTATCAGATTCATGATCGGATGACCGACTGCGATATACTTCGATTGGCCGCGTGTCGATACGATGTCGCTCTGCGATTTGTTCTTCTCTTCCTCGGTTTGTCGTTCAAGATCCGCTCGGAAAGGCATGGAAGAGTTTCTGGATTCACAACTGGTCGCTGACTCATCGGCTTTACTGCTCTTGGCGAGATTTGACTGTGTGCACAGGTGCACTGTACGGTATTGCTCCCACGTGAAGCACCAATCACTTGAAGTCTTTGTTCCAATGCCCGCGTTTCAATTCTCAGCGCGATAACGATTCTGCTTTCGCGCTTCTTTTTATTTTCATTTCCACGATGATGAAATTCGTTGCAGATGAACATGGAGGGCATTCCGCATTGGCCACATCACGCGTCACGTGACGACAGCGACTGGGAACATCAGCAGCAGCTACAGGAGCGTAATCATCAGCTGCAGTTGCAGCAATTGGAGCAGCTGCGTTCCATGCCACCGATGGGGTTTCTTGAAGGCGGCTGGGAGCAGGAGAAACCGAACGAAGCGATTGGCGACGTCCAGCAACAGCATCCCGTGGTCTACTACCCGGCGTTCTATCCCGTCCCCAACATTCCCGACGATTCGAGGTTGCAGCAGCAGCATCTTCAGAATTTGCAGCAGTATCAGCAGCTTCAGCAGAAGCTTCAGAACCAGCAGCTCCAGCAGCAGCATCAACCGCAGCACCACCACCAGCAGCTTCAGCCGCAGCAGGAGCATGTCCAGCAGCAGCATCGACCGCAGCAGCCTGTGCAGCAGCAGCAGAAGCTTCAGCAACAGCAGTATCAACCGCTGCAGCTTCAGCAGCAGCATCAACCGCAGGAACAGAAGCAGCAGCAACCGCAGCTGCCTCAACTACAGCAGCCTGAACCTCATCACGACAAGGACAAGCGCAGGGAGACGCCGCCGCCCGATCTGCCGAGAAAACAGTTCCGCGTTCGCAGCTGGTACCAATCACCGCCGCGACCGCTTTCAGCACCGAAACTGGACCTCTTCTGCGACGAAACCATTGACCGCTGCGCGTCGCCGGAGCTGTTCAACGAGAGCGTTCCTGGCGCGTGGGATCAGTTGAAGAAGAAATGCGAGGTTTGTGATTGTGAGATGTGTGAAGGAATTCAGGATTTGTACTTGCAGACCAGCGCGCCCAAGATCGCTGAGCAAACGCCTACGGAAAAGTTCAACACCACGCTAACCGCTCGCGACGTTCGATTCGTCAATCGTGAGTCCATTCTTGGTGTAGTCGTGGAACTTTGTCGATTATCAACTTTAGAATTGGGTTACAAAACGACCGAACAACTTGCCACATGTGTGAAGAACCTCTACAACGCGTCCATTGCGCTGGAAGAGGAAGAAAGTAAGACATTTTATTTATTAATTGCGTGCTCGTGTAGCTCTTAATCGAGTGTTTTTTGAGCTCTTTTTGAGCTTTACCACTCTAATGTGCGATATTTCAGAGCTTGAACTCGGGAGGGGGAGAATCCTGGGAATATTCAACAAGTAAACCGTCACTCGTTGTTGAAATACATTGTCACATTGTTAGAATTTATTTGTTATTGCCCGTAATCATAATAACCTCCTTGATGTCCATTTATGAAGTTTTTCGTGTCAACTGCCGTCCTCTGACCTGTTCCAGGATGCCCTAAGCGCGTAGCCGTAACCACATCGTCACAGGAGCGATTCCTTCATGTGGATCTGCTCTGAAGACAGAAGGTTCTAATGAAGTGTTTAGGTTCAACCTCAACGGAAAGCGCACCAGCTACGACGTAAAGTTCATCTCAAATGAAGCGATTTTTCAAAAATGCAACGTAAGATTGAATGGTTGAAGCGAGATGTTCAGAGTGCAATGCTGTGATTGGTGGCGCAGTTCATCGTCTTCGAGCTGATAATGCAATTGACGAGACAATGACGGGTGTACGTCCTCACGAGATCGATCCCTTCGCAGTTGTTTATGATTAGTTTTGTTAGTTGTTAACTGTTTCTTTGTAATCATATCGACTTTGTTTTGCATAAATAGCAAATAAATATCTTCAGTTTCAGTGTTGGCTACTTTGCCTACTGAATTTTGAATTTCAGACAGCGGACAGGTTCCCGAAGCGGTGAATATCACGCGCACTTCTACCGTATGCACCGTAGATGTGGCTGCACGAGTCCCATAAATTTCGTTGCTGTTGTCAGTTGTGTTCCGCAGTCTTCACTTGCGCGCTTTGTTTTGCTCGATTGTTGTCTGGTGCGCATATCTTTTGTTGGCTGGTGATGTTGTTCCTCGGGTGACGTGACGCGAGGATGTGTACACGGGGGAACGGAGCGCGTGTAATTTGTTTTTGTAGGCTTTCACCCAAAAATCTAATATTTGGCGAATAATTTTGATGAGAATTATTAGTTGTAAACCTTCATTTATATTTTTGTTTCCGTGATGTTCAGTTGGTTATACGCTTTGTAGTTGATTTCATCTTTTTGTACTAGCGCTTCTCCCATAAAATGCATCGAAAATTCAGGGCAAGATGGCCAGTCATGCTGGTGCTGACCTCGAATCTCCTCCTAATGACTTCCGGAGCTTGACCATTCTTCCCACTCGTGAAGAAATGCATCACTTAGGTAAGTATTGCTCTTCCCTCACATCTCTATTTATGGTTTACCTTAGGACAACCGTTTCTTCGACAGAACGTAACCAGAGGAGCCTTTCGGGACTGCGAGCACTACTTGGACGTCTTCTTTCGACTCATGCGCGAAGACTTATTTCGTCCCCTTCGCCATGGTATTCTCGCACACATTCGAGGAGCGAAAACAAGTGTCCACGTCTACGAAGATGTCGTAATTGGTATTCCAGAACCAGACAGTAAATTGGAATTGGTTTGCGACGTGAGCTTCAAGAAGCGTCCCAGATGCCGGTGGATGAATCAAATGTTGTACGGCTCGTTGGTAGCGCTTAGCAAAGACGACTTTGTCAATATAATATTCGCTACCGTCCACCAGAGAGACCTGGAGAAACTAACGGCCGGACATGTTTCCGTAAAGTTCTCTGTGATGCAGCCTATGGATCATGAAGCCAAGTACGAGATGATAGAATCACCAGCTTTCTATGAGGCCTATCAGCACGTTCTTCGCGGGTTGCAGTACTTTGTCTTTGGTGAGAATATTCCTTTCCACAAGTACCTGGTCGAAGGCAATACGAAGCCGCTGATTCCCGAATACATTCGTCGCAACGCAAATGAACTCAATTTTGCCGTCATCTGCAAGGAAGCTCATGAAAATGGACGTTACATCAATGTGGAAAGTGACGCGTTGCAGCTGCGTCCAGAAGAAGTTGGTCTGGATCCCAGTCAGCACAAGGCTTTGATGATGGCGTTCAAGCAAGACCTGGTTTGCATCCAGGGTCCTCCAGGAACAGGTAGCCACTCGAAACTTACTAGAGATCGTAGACAATAATTGTGAACTTCAGGCAAAACGTTCGTCGCTCAGCAAATTGCTCGAGTTCTTCTCGCTAACCAGAACATGTGGAATCCAGATCGCGAACATCCAATGCTTGTCGTATGTCTAACCAATCACGCTCTCGATCAGTTCCTGCTCGGAATGTTGAAGTACATGGACAAGGATGAGACGAGTTACGATATTGAATGGCAGTCGCGGATGATTCGTGTTGGAAAGAAATGCTCCGAGCCTGCTCTTAGACAGTGGGTTTTCTGCTCTTTTGATTCGATTACACTCTTCACGACTTTAGGTACATGCTGTCGGAGTCGAAGTATCAACCGGAAAACATCCCAGCACATATCATTGATCAGCGAAACGATTTGAGGCAGCAGAGTTTGTACGTTACAGGCCGGTTGACGCAAGTGACTCACGATCTGTCTATGCTCACTAAGAAAGTCTTGTGCATTGAACAGCTTGCAATGAGTCCGACGAAGAGCATTTCGGAGAAATTCAGGTTGCAGTTTAGTTGTCAGCGAATTCGCTTCGATGGAACAGCATCGTTTGCCGTGAGTGGAGCGAAGATTGCACTCAACTCATCTCTTCCATTTAGTGCACAAATGACGTCTTCCTACACTGGCTTTGCAACGTCAATCATCCGACTCACAATCCGGCCTTTCAACCCGATGTGACCGCTGTAAATAAGCTAATGGCATTGTTGAATGTCGAGGAATCCGACGCTAGCAATGCTCTAGTCTTCACGAAAGGAAATGAGGTCGATGCTCGTGATTTACTTGTCCAAGAGAAGGCTATCGTTGAACAGGAGCGAAGCGTCAAGGCATCCATGGGAATTAAAGACCGCGGCAAGAAACGTGTGGTGAATCCGTACCGTTTCCGTGATGTTCGTCTTCAAATGGTCTCTGATCAGATGCTCCGCAATGGGTCTGAGGCGTTTTCGCACGAAGAGGTGAGCAAGATTGCCAATATCTGGGAGCTGAACATGGATGATCGCTGGCGCCTCTACAAGTATTGGATTGGGATTTACAAGATTGCTTGCGAAGAGAAGCTGGTCACTTTGACCGATGACTACAATAGAATCTCGAGCAGATTGAACGATGCCAATCAAATGATTCACCTTGAGCGCTTGAAGAGTGCGCGGGTTATCGGAATGACCATGTCGGCCGCTGCTCGCTTACAACCGATTCTCAGGAAAATTGGTTGTCCCGTTGTGATTGTAGAAGAAGCCGCCGAAGCGCTGGAGCCGCACATCGTGACGTCACTGACGTCCGCTTGTCAGCATGCGATTCTCATTGGAGATCACAAGCAACTTCGTCCCATTCCTGGTATGTGGGAGATGTAAACCGCAGTCATAAATTTGATTTAGCGGTTTATGAGCTTGCCAAGGACTACGATCTGGATGTCTCACTCTTTGAACGTTTGATCAACAACAATTTCCCTTACGCTGTGCTGCAGAATCAACATCGTATGCGCACCGAGATCGCTGGTGCATTGATGCCTCATTTCTACGATGATCTTCGAGATGATCCATCCGTCTTCAAGTATGAATCGATCGTCGGAATTGCGAAGAACTTTGTCTTTATCAATCACGCGCATCCAGAGAAATCGAACAGGGAGCAGGACCAGCACTCGCACATGAACGAGTTCGAAGGACAGTACAGCGTTAGGCTTGCTCACTATCTTCTTCAGCAGGGCTATCGCGCAAATCAAATCACTATCCTGTGCACTTACATGGAACAGATGCTGTTCATGCGCAAACTGGCTCAAGAAGTTCTCGGAAGAGAGCACAATGTGCGCATTGATGTTGTCGATAACTACCAGGGAGAGGAGTCCGACATAATCATTCTCTCCTTTGTACGAAGTGTGAACCGTGAGGGGAAGATCGGATTCTTGAATGTCGAAAACCGCGTTTGTGTGGCTCTTTCTCGAGCGAAAATGGGACTGTACTGTATTGGTAACATCGATTTCCTGGCTGCTAAGTGCGCTCTGTGGAAGAACATCAAAGCTTCGCTTGAAGAGCACGGCGCTCTGTCGAATAGCCTCGAAATTGTTTGTCAGAGTCATAGGCACTCTCGGGTAGGTTCCATTGCTTTATTCACTTTGAATTGAAATTGATAATCTAGATCATTAATACGTGGCAAGATTTCCCAAGAAACAGCGCTAACGGAGGATGTGAGCTCCCGTGTGATTATCGCCTCAACTGCGGTCATGCGTGTACTAAAATTTGCCATCCAACTTCACATGATACCGTAACCTGTACTCAAGATTGCGTCCTAAGCTGTCCCAATGGACATCCTTGCAATAAGAAATGTTACGTCTCTTGTGGCAACTGCATGATTACGGTTCAAGCGGCCCTTCCCTGCGGACATATTACGAACAAACCGTGCCACGTGGAAATACAGAACTTGAAAAATGTTGCTTGTGCGAATATGTGCCCATTGAAGTTGGCCTGCGGTCACTATTGTGTCAAGAAATGCTCGCAACCGTGCTCGAAGACCTGTGAAGAAATGGTTACAAAGCAGTTGCCGTGTGGTCATTCGATGTTGATGCGTTGCTCCGAGGATCCAACACAAGCGCTGTGCAACAGGAAGGTCGAAAAGGAGTGGAGCGGTTGTGGTCATCGCGTGACTGTCGATTGCTATGTCAATCCTACATTGATCGGATGTCCTCATCCGTGTGGAATGAGTCTTCCCGGCTGCGAACACAAGTGTAAGGGAACCTGCAGTGGATGCCGCCGTGGTCGTCTCCATGTTCGATGCGAAGAAACTTGCGAACGCGCCCTCATCTGTGGACATGTTTGCGGAGGCAAGTGCGGCCAAGCGTGCGCTCCTTGTCAGAGGCCTTGTGAGACCGCCTGCTTCCATAGTAGGTGTAACAACATGCACGTGGCACAAGTGAGTTCCGCTATTTGAGGATCTTTTTGTCATTTAATCAATCATCTAGGGACGTGACTGTGGTGAGAGTTGCCCTCGTTGCATACAGAATTGTACGAATGGTTGTAGACACCGCATTTGTACTAAACGGTTAGTCTTTGAACAATCAAATGATCAATTTAAGTCGACTTTTCCAGATGCACTGAACCTTGCGATATTGAGCCGTGCAATGAGCCCTGTACAAAGAGAATGAGTTGTGGACATTACTGTATGGGTCTGTGTGGGGAGGAGTGTCCTGAAGTGTGCAGAAAGTGCAACAGCGGTCACCGACGCGAGGCGTTCATCTTGGCTTCTCAGATCGCACTTGGAAACGAAGACGATCCCAATGCGCGCTTTATTAAGCTTCCCTGTGGTCACTGCGTCGAGTCGCAAGGAATGGACAAATGGGTGGAAACGTGTGCTGCTTCTGGAGGCGCAGTGCTGCAGATCACTTGCCCGCAGTGCAGATCTACAGTGACCAAGAGTCGTCGATACCAGAGACAGTTGATGCAGCGCATGCTCGATATCGAAGCGGTAAGAAACGGATTTCTTTTGTTGATTTTAGCTTTTAAATCTTTAAAGATAAAGCGCAAGATTCTGGGAGGTTCTCCGGCAGAACTCAACGCACAGCGGAATGCAGCGCTGACATCGTTGCGTGAGGCAAGACTCAGGGCAGCTAGACAGAATTCGCGCCATTCGAAGGAGTGGACCAAATGGAGCGCAGCGGAGGTTGCCTTGTACAATGAAATGAAACGGACCAAAGACACGCAATTGACAAAGGCGATGATCACCAGCTTTGAGAACCTCGTGTCGTAAGTTTCAAAATATTCATTTCTAATTCTCGATTTGAGTAATTTAGTTTCATGACGAGATTCCTTGAAACTTTGACTGAAATCGATGTCAGCGGCTTCCCACATCAACTGCGTTATCCACATCTGCGAACCGCAGCGCAACTGTTCTTCGGCGGTGAAAACGTTGATGCTCAGCTGGTAGGCGTCGATCCCACCCTCCAATGGCTCTTATTTCGAGTTTTCAGAGATCCGAGTGGAGTAAACTCCTGGAATGCTTGCAGAATCGTTTCTTCGAAGACGCAGGAACCGCAACGGTGTACGCGCAGTTTGCTAACGAGCTGATTCGCTTGAATCGATTGCTCAAGGTTGCAAATCTGTTTCTCGAGGCGAACGCGAAGAATGTTGAAGAGTTCAAGGAACCAGAAGTTGAGTTGATGAAAGAGCTAAACGCGTTACTGAATCTCTCGATCGAATCGGATGGTGCATCGCTCGGTTGGTCTACAGTACCCTTTCGATTTACAATTACTTATTCCCTTTCAGTCGAGTTTAAGAGTCTCGTACAGAGAATCGACAATAGTTTCGGGGTGACATTCGACGAGAAGTTGCAAATCAAGAAGGCGCTTGCTGGAGTGGTCACTTCGTGGTACAAGTGTCCAAACGGTCATCTCTACGGAATAGGACATTGCGGTTTTGCTGAAGAAGTGGCTCAGTGTCCAGAATGCAAGTTGGCAATTGGCGGAATGCACCATCAGCTACAGGAGGATAATAGACTGGATCGAGCCATGACTGGTGTTCGTCCACATGAGAGTAATCCTTTTGAAGTCGTTTACGGTAATTAGGCGTCTTATTATGTACAAATTGTAACCATTACCTATCATTATCATATCGTCCTTTTAATTAATAAAGCCATCTATCGGCGCTCCCCAATTTGCCAATCATTGATACGGTAGGGTGGTGACAATTACGACGGTCGAGCGTCTGTTGTGATTTGTTGCACTTCATGACGGCTGTCTAGACATTGACAATATGCATGTTGTCGGGCTCTCTAAACCAGACAGGCCGAGACGAAGAGACGGTAGTAGAGCGCGCCGTCTAGGCGCCATCTGTTGTCCTCTAGCTCTAAAACTACCGTATTCATGGATATGTGTTGATTTCAACAAAAATTCGCTACTCTCGCTTCTGCACTAACTTGTAAGACAACAACAATAAATGCACTTGTGAGCGAGGGGAAGACCATTCCCACTCGGTGGTACCCGGCGGTTTCGAGGTCAAGTCGATCATCACGCGTGAGATCTCGGGGACTGCGGTCTTGACGCGGTCGACCATCTCGATTACGGTAACTTTAGGGAGATCGACACCACCGGGCACGGCGGCGATTCCAGTCATAAAGTCGTTGGTGATGAAGGGACGCAGACAGATCGAGTGTTCGGTGGACGGAATACCGTCTGAGCGGTCAAAGTGGAGAGGCACAAGGATTACAGGCATCTGAAAGCGGGATTGTGGGTTACTGTAGCTTTGCTAGAGGTAACGGTACCTGCTGGATATTGCTCAAGCAGTTGGTGAGATGGGCGGCAGGAAGACCGTCGGCGCCGATTCCGCCGACCGCGTCGTTGACGACGCGATCGGCGTTTTGGAGTTTCGACACGGAGGTCGTGGAGATTGTGGTAGGAGTGATTTCCGTGAGCGCGTGCTCGATCTTGTTAGCGAACATGTAGACCGAACCTCGTCGTTCGTTTGAGCTGAAAGTGGATTGATCGAGTTTTTGCTTGTTTTGGACTTGTTTTGCGCAGAATCGACTGAGCAAACCCGCGGAACCATTGAAAATATTCAAAAATATAAAGCATTGACAAATCAGGGCAATCGTTTCAGGACCCACGCCATGTCTTTTACACTACTTGTAGCCAATTTTTAGGCTTATTCTACTCGAAATCGACTAGTTCTGTTTCTGCAGGAAGACAACCTCGTCGTCCGACAGATGCTTCAGGAAGTTTACGGCATCGGCGTTCTAAACGACGTCTAGACAGGTTGAACATGGACAGAGCGCGAGTCTACCTCAGCCTTCGAGGGCGCTTTCGACAGATTGCACAGCCACGTGAGCCTCTCCTGCATGGAGGCAAAGTCCGCGCACATGAACGGATGCTTCGTGCAGATGATGCGGATGGCGAGACCGGGGCCGGGGAAGGGATGGCTATTGACAATGGCGCCCGGGAGACCGAGTTTTTTTCGATGAGATCGGGGCGAAGGGTGCCCCATGTCCGCGTCCAATTTGAGCTGAAAGTGGATTTTGATGGAGTTTTTTCTTGTTTTGGGCTTGTTTTGCGCAGAATCGACTGAGCAAACTTGCGGCACCATTGAAAATATTCAAAAATATAAAGCATTGACAAATCAGGGCAATCGTTTCAGGACCCACGCCATGTCTTTTACACTACTTGTAGCCAATTTTTAGGCTTATTCTACTCGAAATCGACTAATCAAGCTGATGGTACTGTTGGAACGATATGAAAACAGAATTTTCAGCGTCTAATTTTGTCAGATCAGGGTAATCGTACCAGGACCACTCACCTCATCAACAGCGCGATCTTTGCATCGAATAAACGTGTCGCCGATCATTTTCCTCTTATGCTCGGGCTCCACCGCCTCCCACATCTTCACAATTTTACCCGAATCGTCCGCAATCTCCGCAGTTATGAACTGCTCCGTACACTCGTAGTCTGAAAATCATCTCTCTCAGCTACCGTAACCCTCAACTTCTTACGGTGGACATCCATGCTGAGATCGTTGAGCGACTTGACGGCGTCGACCGACTCGTGTCATTAACGGAGCAAACATGCTTCACGTGAAGCAACGTTCCTAGCATTGCTAGGCGCGTTGTTTGCTCCGTTAATGACTTCGTTTATCCAAAGCGTGCATTTAACATTTTGTTCAAGTTTTGCAATTCCCGCTAAATGATAGCGCTAAAGGAACTGCGAGAGACGGTGGAGACGACAACGAAAACGAGTCCAATTAGAAGTCGAAAACGCCGACTCCAAGAAAGAGGGGCCACCTTGCCTGAACGGCGCAACCTTGCGGCGGACGTCCTTCGTCTTCCTTTATGAAAGAACGCAAAAACGGCTTAGACTTGGGCGACATTTAGTTTCTCGGCTTACCAGGCTTCGATGGAAACAGCCTCTGTTGGCTTCCTTACATCGCAATCGGATTTAGCAAGTTGTAAGTTTTAAAAAAGTTCAGATTCAAAACCTTGTAATAAATTCGAGGACGGCTCTGGGCTCCCACCACGATTGGTAAAATTTCGTTTGACTAATTTTGTTCCCCTTGGCTTGCTCTACACAGTCTGCAAGCTGTAGCTCAATCAAAGTATTCTAGATACAGATTCCCCAATGCGGAACGCGCGTGTGTTGAAGCGCGCGCTCTCACTTCTCTGATCGTCTAGAGTAGACACCGTTGCACCGGTGCGCCGATGCAATGCTGCGTGCATGGGGTCGCAGTCGCGCATAAAGCGCAATTTGCGTTATGCTCTTTCACAAGAAACCTCAATTGGGGAGACGACAATTTGATTAACGGTAGTTGCAGCTTCGAAATCTATAAAAGAAATTCATTAATTTCAGCTTGACATGTCATTCAATGATTTGTATAGCAACAAAATAAGCCACGTAGAGATCTTGAAGGTCCCATTTCATGTGATGCGATTCCCCAAGTCACCAGAAATTAAAATGTTATGTGACGCTACAGTGAGCTCTTTGCTTATGCCTACAGTGGATCCCATGATCATAGAAATGGTTAAAGAAGTTCGTTGGTGGATGGTCGGCAAAGATGTGAGCGTTTAAGCCATAGACCATATCCATCTAAAGGAATCGATCCTCCAGAGTATTGGATGGGCTCTCGTGATTAAACAAGACATGTTCAACAAACTCTTGGCCGTCTCCATTGACTTCGGAGGTTTTGCCATTGCTCGTTTGGTATCCACCAATGTTCTGCTGCTCCGCAAGTAGTTCCCATATTTGCTTTTCAACAGAAGAGACTTGAGCAACAGCAACGAGCTTCCAAAACTAAGTAAGTGCTTTCCCGCAAATTTTGTTTTGCTTGGCTTACTGTACACAGTCTGCAAGCTGTAGCTCAATCAAAGTATTCTAGATACAGATTCCCCAATGC
This sequence comes from Steinernema feltiae, assembly GCA_007213375.1. NCBI lineage: Eukaryota > Metazoa > Nematoda > Chromadorea > Rhabditida > Steinernematidae > Steinernema > Steinernema feltiae. The sequence goes on from MQUG01000147.1 coordinate 27,829, forward strand.
GGAACGCGCGTGTGTTGAAGCACGCGATCGCACTTCTCTGATCGTCTCGAGTACACACCGTCGCACCGCTGCGGCGATGCAATGCTGCGTGCATGGGGTCGCAGTCGCGCGCACCCGGATGCGCGTGACAATTGTCTTTTAGCGAGCGAAGGAAACGGTGGAGAGCGATGAGAGCGCTCATGGTTAGGCGCAGGCGTGGCCGACTGGGCCTATTTGGGTTTAGGTTATTGACAGACTAGTTACAGCTTGTACTTGAGATTTCTAAACTCGATATCGTCAACAAAGTTGTGTGTTTTTATTGCACCAAACGCTTAATCCCGCCGAGCTGAGCAAAATGCGCTATCGCACTTGGCCAGGCGATATCTGGAACCATGTGAACCAGGCCTGACTTTGCGGCAATTTTCGTTCGGACAAATAAGTACGGTTAAGACTTGAGATATCTGGGCTCAGACATATCCTCGGGGCGTGCGATAGCGCATTCGACTCAGCTCGAGGAGTAGGTCACGCCATTAGTCTCCTTTATAGCGATCATGGGCCATTTAGAAGAGTTAGAAAGGCGTGAAGTTTGAAATTTTAAGACCTGAACTTGGCGATTCTCAGCGTTGAGTGAACCGATTGACGCGAAACTCTGCTAACATGCGTTAATCGACGAGCTACGACGATTCCGATCATAAAAAGTTTTGGTTGTTGTTGGAAAATTCTGAGTTTTGGAACTTTTTCATTTTCCCGCCAAAAAATACCAAATTCAGTTTTTCGGCTTGTGTGTGGCTGGTTGATGCGCGCAAAACGCTTAAACCGACTCTCTAGAGCATTGCGAACAACGTAGTGGAGGCGGATTTTTGATTTGGCTTTTTATAAGCGAGCATGGGGCTGGTACAAGTCTATCTTTTCGCGCCAAAATTGCTAAAGTGCTGACAGCAAGCGAAGCAGGCGGGAAACGATTGTTTCAGAGGTAACAAGACACGGGAAGACGTTTGCGATTATAAAAAGAAGTGTTTGTGACAAGCGAACTTCAGTTCTCGGAAAACAAGGCTATCTTTTCGCGCCAAAAGTTACCAAAGTTCTATGAGCGAGCGAAGCGAGCGGAAACGTTCTTATTAGACATAACAAGCGACGAGAAGACGATTTCGATCATAAAAAAGAAGTGTTTGTGACCAGCGAACTTGTGATCTGCAAGGTAGTCTTAGTCGCGCTATAGGAACGGCAGTCCTACGATCGTTTGGTATCGCTTCTCGGCCTCTTGGCTAAGATCAAAGTGTAGTATCTGTTCTTATCAGCTTAATCTCTGATACAAAGTCTATTAGACTTTTTTGAGATTAATCAATTTTTGGAACCTGGCTAGATGTAGGGGCTTGCTCGGAAATTCTCGGACTTGTGAAATTTTCAAATTTCAGTTAGACTCGCACTTGAGTTAGTGGATTTCTGAATTGTGAACTTTCGTTTTATCCAACGTTCATGCTTGCGTTAGATAGAAAAGAAAAGAATCAATCGAAGATTCGATAAAACAACGGAAATCTTATATTAAGCCTAGGCCATTGGCATAAAACACAAGTATTTGGGTCCCTTACGCAAGCCTAAGCACTCCCTGCGCTTAACCTCGATAAAACCACAGAAATCACCAAGCCTTAGCACTCCCCAAGTCCACCGATCCACACCTCGATAAAACCACGGAAATCAACCACGCGACCGAACCCAAATTTGTCGCTAACTTAATGGCTACAACTGAGCTTGCTTGTGTATAATGCTCAGTGGACAGCTTCAAAGCTCGTACTTGCGTATAGCAGGCACATGTCATTAGGAAACAGTCGATCTTGCGTTTACAAACTATTTGACAACGCGAGGTAGCAACATTGCTTGTGTGTAACGCGCAGTTGACAACTTGAAGCCTCGAACTTGCGTTTACTAATTGAACGACCCCACTGATCAACAAGATTGCGCCGATGGGCGCCGAAGGGGCCCTGGGAACGAACATCCTCCACTTTGCCAACAGGCTACCGCTGACTGCCCACATGCGACAAATTTGGGTTCGGTCGCGTGGTTGATTTCCGTGGTTTTATCGAGGTGTGGATCGGTGGACTTGGGGAGTGCTAAGGCTTGGTGATTTCTGTGGTTTTATCGAGGTTAAGCGCAGGGAGTGCTTAGGCTTGCGTAAGGGACCCAAATACTTGTGTTTTATGCCAATGGCCTAGGCTTAATATAAGATGATGCTTCGGATGGAGAAGCCGGTGATAACGAGAACTTGAAGTTGAGGGAAAAATTGAAAGCACAAGTTGAAGACGCTGCAAATCAAAAGAAAGGCCCTTCTTGCCTGAACGGCGCTGGTGAAGCGGTGAAATAGTAAGTCAACGCTTTTATATTTAAGTTCTCACTTGCAAAAATCACCAAGCGCCACACTAAAAATCTATGCGAAACAAAACTTTTTTGTCAGCATTTACAGACTAGAGTATTTTAGCTGGATCATCCACAAGAAGCCGCAATCATTCGAATATGCGTATATTGACAGCGAGACGTTGGTGAGCGGATTTCAAGTGGCCAAGGACACTATAAACTCCGCTACATCGGTAAGTCTGCTTCACATAAGCTGAAAACGGCTTTTGCATCAAGTCTCAGTTACGATCAACTCCCAAAGAGATCTTTAGGGTTAGGATCATTTGCAGAGCGTCGTAGACAGTGGTTTTGAAGAGCTAATATAGATCGCACGCATATAGCAATATATAACTTAGTCTAAGCATTCGCGTTCATTAATTTAACATTTTAAGCCGCTTACTCGAACCGTGGAGAAGTCCAATGACAAGGACTTCGACACTAACATCTATTCGGATCAGCAGGAAAATAGTCAGACCGCTGCTCACCCACTTGCCCACTCAAAAGGTATACATTCTTGCACATAAGAAAATCTTATATTAGATTTTCCAGGAATATTGTTTGGGTTGCTCCAGAGATTTGTCTGGATTCTGCACAGCCTCCCGTCCTATCCTGATAGTAACAACGGCTACCCTAAATCGGGCAAAAACAAAATGGCCAAACATTTGCTTGTATATCGGTCGACGAAGGCGACGGCATCAACTATGTTCAAGTAAACGCCATGCTTGACCATATTAAAGTTAACTATCAAAAGCCCGTCGCCAGTCAAGAATCCCACAAGAAACCCGACAAGAAACCCGACGAGGAACCCCACCAGATACCCGAATCCTTGACAAACCCAGCGCTTCAATTTAACAGCGCATTTGAAGTCTTTGTTCAAGACCTGGTCAAAGTCAACAATAGATACGAGAAAGGTTAGTTTATTTTATACAAAATGTAGGGCAACGCAAGCTGCTGTAAAATATTAGTTCGCATTAGATCGCCATAAGAGAAACAATTTTTTGTGGTGATATGTGCCGTCAGCCGTCCACTCCGATACATCGGTAAGTCTGCTTCACCTTAATAAGCTGAAAAAGGCTTTTGCATCAAGTCTCAGTTACGATCAAATTAAGATATGAGATTACAATGAGATTGTCGTCAGCTTTGAAAACAAATCCCGAAAACGAAAACGAAAAAGGGCTGCTGACCGCGCAGTGGAGGGTTCGACTCCAGCTCGAAACTTTTATTTTGTACAATATAAAGAAAAGCTAACCTGCGTTTTTAGTATTTTTTGTTTTTATGGTAGTTTAGCAGCAAAAAGGATGAGGAAATGATAGAAGAAAGAATTTTCGACAAAAATAGAAAATAAAAGTTTCGAGCTGGAGTCGAACCCTCCACTGCGCGGTCAGCAGCCCAGCACTTACGCGCTGCGCCGTTCAGTTACTCTGTTTCAAACACGTATTTTGCTTATAACACGCGTAACATGAGAGGTACATATTGATTTATTTCACTTAGATCAGATATTCCGGGTCATTTCCGGGTAATTCGAGGTCGCGAAGAACTCTCATGGCATCAGAATCAAGTAAAAAGGCCATTAAACGCTGGTCAAGACAAAACAAGCACAGTCGAGTACTGGCGACAGACCGCGTGGGCGCAATTCAAACGCTCCGAGACCCAGCACTTTTGGTTCCGGCTAATTGCCAGTGCTCAAAAATTTTCGTCACAGACTAAAATTCTGGCGCCGCCAAAAATTCCAGCGACCCCAAAGACCCCCAGTACATTGAATTTGAGAGAATTCTAAGTTGTTCATGTCCCTTTAACGTTGTGTGATTCGTTGCGACGATTTACAGGCATGTGTGTCTTGTTTTCTCATCAATCTAGAGGGTCATCGTGAGCATTCGCTAATTTAGCTTCAGATTTCCAATCAGAGAGGCGCGAAGGCTGAATAGAAAGCGAGAATAGAATCTTTTAAGGAAGATATGAATAAGGCCAAAAAGTGATAATTTAATTATGATTAATACAGAAATGACGCGTAAACGTCTAGAAAAAAACAATGTTAGTAACAACTAAATACAATTATTAAAGTGGATGAACGGCGGCGTCTATTCCTTCTTATTCTTCTTCTTCTTCAGCTTCGGCTGCTCTCCCTTGTACGGTTTCGGTGGGCACTTGCTGTCGCTACGATTCGACACATGCTTGGGCGGATTGGTTTCTCTCAGAGCGGGATCAAAGCTTCCCTCAATCTCCTCAATGTCTCTGACATAGCCCGGGTAGCGATCGCGGAAGTGATAGGGCTGCTGAAAGCGCTGATAATCAATACGGGGAGGATTTGGTCGAATGTTCTAACCATGAAGACACCGTCGGAAGTGGCGATGGTGGTGAAGCCATTGAGATACATGATGGTCGGCTTTCTGAGCTTCTTCAGTCCGAGCTCTTCTTCCTTGATACGTAGGGTGCTAGGTCCCAAGAGCTGAGAAAATCATGTTTTCAATAGAAAGAACAGAAGGCTTACCCGAAGCTCAGCAGCGTGCTCATTACGGACTTGCTCCTTCTCGCTATTTGTGAGCTTTTTCTTCCCTTTGGCAGCTTCTTGGTTCTCGGTTGAAGGCTCGAAAGAAGAATTTCCATCCTGTAATCAATAGTTCAGCTCTAAAACTGACCAAATCGATCGTTTCCCTACCTCATGCTGCTTCTCTAGTCCCTCAGATTCATTCTGCAGCTGCAGGACTGCGTCACCATCCGCGAATTCTTTATTCAGAGGCTGGAAATAAGCAATTCCTTGCTCATCGTGACACAGGACGTGACCATCGGGTACGAATCCAGCAGGGGCGAAGCATCGCCCTTCGCTGTCGTGGTAAAAGCCGGCCTCATCGTAGTATCCAGCTTCAATTCCAGGGAAAGTCAACTGCTGCTGTGATTGGGGATCCTATAATCAAGAGTACAGATCTAAAACTGAACGAATTGATCGTTTCCCTACCTTACGCAACTCGATCATCTGAGCGAAGTCATTCTGAAGCTGCAGGACTTCATCGCCAGCAGCAAATTCTTGGTTCGCAGCTGAAGGCTGGAAATAGGCATTTCCTTGCTCATCATGGCAGAGGACGTGAAATTCTGGTATGGTGCCAGCAGGAGAAATGCAGCGCCCCTCGTTGTCCTGGTAACAGCCGTCCTCATCGTAGTAGCCGCCTTCCGCGTCGAGAACACATTCCGCGACGGTTTCCTGCTCCTGTGTTTGAAGATCCTGCAATCAAAAGAAGTCAAAAACAGACCAACACGTTATCATTTACCTCGTTCCGCTCCATCAGCCCGTTAAAGCCATTTTTCAGCTGAAGGACAGCGTCGCCAGCAGCAGACTCTTGATTTTCAGGAACGAAATACGCATTTCCTTGCTCATCATGGAAGAGGACGTAACCTTCAGGTACGAATCCAGCAGGAGCGAAGCATCCTCCTTCTCTGTCGTGGTAATAGCCGTCGTCATCGTAGTAACCACCTTCAGCGTCGAGAACACATGCTGGGACAGTTTCCTGATGTTCAACAAATCAAAAAAATGGCCGAATCGTCCTTGCTTACCTCGCGCAGCTCCATCATCTCACCAGAGTCGTTCTGCAGCCGCACGGTTGTGTCGATATTCGCGTAGAAGTAGTCACGAATTCGCTGCAAACAAATTCAAATAGCGCTGATCAGATGACCACAGATGACGCTTACCTCAAACTGACGAATGACCTGCTGCACCTCCGTTTCCTTGGGTGATCCAGGCGCCTCGACTCGACTTTGGCTATCGCAGAATCGAATCATCTCCTGCAGCGTCTTAATCCATTTGGTCATCTGCTCGACGCTGGCGCCTTCTTCTGCGCCTCCGGGGAGCTGAGAGCCGCGTTCGGGACTGCGCGCCATGCTCGTTGAAGACTGCAAGAATGCGAGGAGATGAATACACGCGTCACGAGAAAATCATCAATTGAAGAGCAGCTTGCTAGGCGTTGACAGAGCCGCTGTAATCATGAAATTAGGGCTGACTGCGCGCAGGTTTGTTTCAAGAATCACAACAATTGAATTTGAATGAACGCGCGCGCGCGCGAGAGGCGGAAGCATCACCAGGTGAGAGTCTTGCCGCGAGAGCAAATTTTCGCGCCATTTTGTTGCATTCAAGACGCACTCCTCCCTCGAGCAGCCCTGGAGCATCAGCGCAACGATCGCGCCAACGACTGCAAGCAGTTTGTCGTTCAGTTCGTCGTTGTTTTGCATCGTTCTCGGCGAGTGTTGTCCGCAACGTCGGTGAGTTGGAGCCACCGAGGGTCGAACGCCCGAACCCTGCTTTTCATCATCAAATGCGCTTCGCTCGATGTCGTCGAAGGATTCAAGACGATTCAAGATGATGAAACGATCGAAAACGAGCGACAAAGCTTACAAAGCCGAGCTCACAGACGAAAATGGCATAACCAACGCACAACAACAGCCAATCAAAAAATCGCAGTTTCTCGGCTGTCATTGCATGAAATTGCTCGAAATCTGCACAAAAGGGTGGATTGAAGCCTTGGCAACGTGGCCATGACAGCAGATTGACCAAAAACTGGCTTTGGATAGCATATGTGACCGTGCCAACGTAGGAGATGGCATTTTATCGACCAAAAACGCGATTTTCCGACAGGTTTACGACCACAGACATCAATAGACGATGTCTATCAATCATCAATCAGCGTCCTGTCTAGACCATCCACATATTTGAGACACTAGGAGATCTGCATTTGTCCACACGTCGACAAAGACTTTGCAAAACGATCAATTGGGCTCCTACCACGAAATTTTCGTTTGCCACTATGATAACCGTCAAAATACAGTCATTTATCTTCTTCAAAATACAAAATTTTCTACAAATAAACGCATAACAACAGCACCACACACGCCAATCAACCTCCCTCTCATCAAACATAGGTCATATCGGGTCGATGCTTCGTAACGTCCATCACCGACAGACTAACCGGCTTACCGTAACCGTCAATCTTCTTCGCGTCGACTTGCACCGTTTGCGCTGTTCGGCGCAACTTTACCGTCTCCAAATCAACGTCATCGGGCATACGGTACTGGCGGTGGACTTCGCGAAGAGCGTAGTTCGGATTGTTCGGATCCTCTTTGCGCGCGTTGATCTGAACGTCGTGTTCGTAGATGTTGACGTCGATTTCGTCGGGCGAGTAGATCGGTTCGAAGAACGAAAGATCGATTTGCACCGAAAATTCGTTCTCGCTGTCTTTGACCATTGCGAAGTTGGATGCTTCGCCGCTGAAATGATATATATGATTTGCAGACTCTTAGAATTTGTGCGCAATTAGTGCAGTGGTAGCGTGTTTGTCTGCCGTGCGGAAGGTCAAGGGTTCGACTCCTCTTTGTGAAATATAATTTTTGTTGGTTGTTTAAAGTTGATTTTTGGCGCTTTTTAAAGAAAACATGAAAGAAAACAGAAAACAGAAAAAACGGCAAGAAATTAAAAAAAAATATATCGCCCTAATAGGACTCGAACCTGCGACCAATTGCGTGATAATCAAACTCACTACCATTGCGCTAAGCCAACATGACGATCAAACCACATCAAATCTCATATACTCACGTTGGAATCTCCCAATCCGTGCTAGACAATCGTCTCATCTGCGTATAGCGCCGACCAAAATGATCAATCTGCTCGTAGACCTCGTGTTCATTTGCCAAAGCCCTGGAACAAACACAAATTAGTCGCTGCTATAGACGGACGCGTAGACTTACCATCCCGACGGGGCCGACTCGGAGCTCTCCTCTTCCTTCTTGTTCACCTTCCCGAGAACCATCACTTCACCTCCGCTGCCTGATCGCCGCTGCCTTTGATCTTTTATATCCGCTCCGACACACCTCGTAAACAGATCGTGACGTTGTTGACACAAAATGATAGCGGACATGTGGTTTGAGGGTAAAATTAGGATTTCAATGATCATGTTGAAATCGTGATCCCATCGCGATATTCGAGAGCGTCTATTTATACGTTGAATACAGCTTTATGCCTCTGTATGCCAATAGCGCAACGGCTAACGCACCCATCTTCCGCGCAGACAGTCACAAGTTCGAGTCCCCAAGCAGGAAGTCAATTTTTCGCCAATTTGTTGCAATTAAGCAATTTGTCTCAATCGTCATTGTTTTGGCCGTCGAAAACACGCCACCTGCTTCGTTCGGACCCACGAAACGAGGGAAACAAAGGTTATTTTTAGTTTCAGGCAAGGGTAAACAGGAGTGCAATCACATTACTTCCGGCAATTGACGGCGGCAATTAGCGAACGCTTTCGCACCGGAAGATTGAGTTCCTCATGCAGTCGATTAAAATACGCGAAAATCGCGTTAGGACCCGAGAAATGAGCGTTTGCAAATGACAACAAATTGTAGGTGGCAAGTTGAGAATTGGTGACGTTGTGCTAGTAATATTATTTTTTCTTGTTTTTGAAGGTTGAACGCGTTGAAAGATGGATGGTAGGAACAGAATTTAGATCTTGATTTCAGATAAATAAACTAAAATTTTACAAAAATTGGTGGCAAGTTGAGAATTGTAAATAACTTTGAATTAGATATTGCAGACGAATAAAACGTTGCATTGTCATGCGAGAGGTCACTGGTTCGATGTCCAAAGGAGTAAAGGCATCTTTTTATTTTGTTGAAAATTAAACTTTAGAGTCTACATTAAACTATAGAGTTGAGCAAATTAACACACGAGAGGTTACAGGTTCGAGTCCCATAGCAGTACTGCATTTTTTTTAGTTTTGTCATTTTATCCTCCGTGGTTTGCGTGGTTTGCGTGAGATCCTTCCGCAGTCGATTAAAATACGCGAAAATCGCGTTAGGACCCTAGAAATGAGCGTTTGCAAATGACAACAAATTGAAGGTGGCAAGTTGAGAATTGGTGACGTTGTGCTAGAAATGTCATTTTTTCTGGTTTTCAAAGGTTTAACGCGTTTCGCCAGGTCTGAGCGTGTGAGCACACGCAAGTGCTTCCTCCAGTTACTAAATTTTCATGTAAAACGTCACAGGTTCGAATCCCATCGAAGGAATAGATTTGCTTCACTCATCTGCGGCGTCGCTCGCCTCGTTTGAGCGTTTGCGCAAGTGCACCTGCGTGGCTGTGTCAGTCGTCTTCCCCTCCTCTCCTCTCTTCTTCCTCGCGCGCCAGTCGTGCATATCAATGAGGCGCTCGAAGAGACGATTTTATCGATTTTGGGTTGTTTTTCGCGTTCATTTCTGATTCGAAAACGTCTCTGATGTTCGCACAAGCGTTTCTCTCATTGAAATGCGTGAAACGATGTTACGTTACGCTCTGCTACACGCATGTGTTTCGCTCAGCAATCCCACGCATCGCGTCATCCTCCCTCTTATCACGCGTGTCCTTTCGCACATTTCAATTCTCGTCCACGCACCTGAACCGTCATATTCAGTAATCTAACAAATTTGCCATCAATCCTGTCGATCACTAACGAGAGTCCTCTTCAACATAAAGCAAGTTGAAAATTTTCAAATTTTAATTTTGGTCTTGAAACGATTGTGGAATGTTTTCAAGTTATTTTACATGATTTTAGTGCAAAATTTTCAAATTTTCAACTAAAAGTTGTATTTTCTGTTCTTTTTCTGGGGTTTGTATGTGGTTGGCTGTCTGTCGGTGAGCTGTGCCGGTTCGTGACAACTTTTTGAATTAGTTGTGATGAAATTTAAATTCATTTAAATTTTTTTTCAATTTTTGGCGTTTTATTTCGGTATTCTGACGCTTGCTCTGTTTGACCCTCGAGCTCGAATTACATTGGATCGTCAGAGAATACACGGATTTGAGCGAAAAAATGGATGATTTCTGAGCAAAATTACGTTTACCGGGCATCGCGTCATCCTCCCTCTTATCACGCGTGTCCCTTCGCACATTTCAATTCTCATCCACGCACCTGAAACGTCATTTTCAGTAATTTGCCATCAATCCTGTCGATCAATCATGCGGGTCCTCTTCAACATAAAGTAAGTTGGAAAATTTTAAAATTTAAATTTTGTTTTGAAACGATTTTTGAATGTTTTCAAGTCATTTTACACGATTTTAGTGCAAAATTTTGAAATTCGAATGTTGTTGGCTTAGGCTGCAACTAGCCGCAAAAACCCCCATACGGGGGTTTTAGCGTCCAGTGTGCTTTTGATTTTGCTTCATGCATCATGATCTTGCAAACTTTGCTTTGTGCAGAGAGCGCAGTGATAGATGATCCCGCACTTGCAACAACGCCCCTGACACGCGACAATTGCGCTCGCAAAACGCAAAATTTAGTTTTTTTGATTTGAGACTCTGATGTCTAGACCATTTGATGTCTAGACTGTCTAGATATCTGGACTGTCTGATGCTAGCCCTTTTGTGACGTCGCCATTGCAAGCCCCGAAGCGACGGCACCATCCCTCAGCTCGCAAGCGACGGCGCCATTCCAGCATGTTTTCAAGTCATTTTACATGATTTTAGTGCAAAATTTTGAAATTCGAATGTTGTTGGCTTAGGCTGCAATTTTGCTGCTCAGTAATGACGTTGTAGAAAGTAAATTTTCAAAGCTAAAATTACAAAAAGTCTTAAAAATACAGGATCATCTGTTTGCGATACATTTGAGGTTCCTTGAGGTCTTTGAGGAGCCATAATTTCAATGCAAATCTACTTTTAAATTGTCAATCTTATGCACTCCTTTTTCAGATCGTTTTTGCAGTTAATTGCGCTACAGTATACCAATGATCTACATGGTAACATCATCCCGGAGCAGGACAACTCAACGCCGTCGCCAGAGTCGCCGCCAGAATTTTACTTGATCAGCAAGTATCGTAAGTAGAGCATTGGCAACGTTCTAGGCTAACCACGCTTCGTGGGGCGCGCAGGCTTCGCGCTAACAACACATTATTGTTCATCAATGACGACGCTATGGACACTCCAGAATATCAAGTACGTCTACTTCGAGAACAGCACCACCAGTTGGACGAGCACCGCAGACACTAAAGTGAGTTGTCAAAGCTAAAATTTACTTTTGAGTTTTGATGTTTCATGGCGTTTTGAGGCGCCATAATTGCAATGCAAGTCTAAACTTATATTCTGCAATCTTTTTTTTCAGATTGTCCATGCAGCTACTATCTACAGTAAACCAATTGACTGAATTCGCCGTATGGAATCCCTAATGATCTTTGATTTGCAACCGTACGAAATGCTTACTGGTATGATTACATTCCGCGTTGTGAGCTAGTTCTACTACGGGGCTTACTGCTCCGCTCTTGAAAACAGTACCTAGACTGAAAGCTAAGATAAGGAACATCATTGATGATTTCAATTGAGCTACTCCCATGGCTGCTAAAGACGAAACAGGTTCTCAAGGATTTGAGGGTGACGCAGTGAAAGAGCACCACGTAAATCGCTTCCTCGTTCAGCACTGATATGAGTCTAAAAGGCTAACTTTTAAAAAAATGAGATGGACTGTATTTCAACAAAGAAACACGCTAACATAGTTTTAATGAGCGTCGGTCATTGAAACACTGCCGCTTTGTTGCAATATGTTCGAACAGCAAATGTACAGCCTCAAATGCGTGCTTATTCGTTAAGACATAAAAGAGCTACTGATACCTAAGCGCGACGGCATTAATCTTTTCTTAAAGAAATTGCTACTTTTTGACTCAAATACAGTCATGAATGCCATGGCTTCTATCTATTTCTTAGCAGCTTAGGTTTTAATGAAGTTTCTGGCTTTCCATGCTCTGTGCAAAGCAGGACAACTCGGCGCCGGCTTCGTTGAGACTTATATGACGATAACCAAGATTAGACTGACTATCTCAGTCTTTTATTCTAGTTTTGTTTACCAGGATTTGTAGTGTGTTGGCTTCGAGCTGTAAAAGCGTGTTTTGTCGGGCGCATTAGATTTTGCCTTCTTATCTACATGGCTTACCAGGCTGATACACTTTCGGCGACGACGTGACTATCCTCTGATCGCTCCATTTTCTATTGTTTTTGGTCTGTTTTCCACAGATTCTCATTCTGCCCACTGATTCTCATAAACTATAAGCTATAAGTGCTGGAATATCCAGTTATTTTGAGTGAAACACGGGCCACATGAGCCTAAAATACATTTTTGAATTAGCCTAGATCAATTTTTGAGTCAATTAGCCTTGATTAAACTTTGTGTGCTTCAGCGTCAGTGAATGGTGACCTACTCAACCCATCTGAAGATATGGACGATGTAGCGTCATTTGTTACTGCCGACTATGGAAGAGCTCCACGGCACGACTGGGCGCACTTCTTAACCCCACGCTTTTTCAAGGATTTCCGTAAGTGATTTGTAATCATCTTTTTGTAATTATTTTTATTTTAAAACTGAGACATTTTCTTTAGTTCGCACGGCAGCGAGCGGCGTCCAATTATTGTCCTCTCGAAGATTTCCGTTCACAACGACGACGACGCGACTGAGTGGTTTGGTTTTGGCTGGCTTTTCTGCTGCTGCTGGCAATGAGAGCGAACTTCGCCTACTGGTTCTGCGTTTCGCTCTCTCCTCCTCGTCGAACCGACTTCATCAGAAACTTTGTGGTAATTAGTGGGTTTGAGAATATTTTGACGTTATTTACTTACAGGACTCAACAACCGCCCTGTGGCTCCTTGCAGAGAACTGCAGCGACTTAGCTGCACAGCTCATCGTGGAGGATTTTTTAATCCATGTAATTTTGTTTATTCTGATGAATAAAAGTTAATTTTTGTTAATTGTGTTGACAACTTGAGCTTTAGTGTGGGCACAGAGGTGTTTTCGGTCTCTTGGATTCCAGGAACTTGGAATTTTTCGCCGGAGAGCTTCCGTCTTAGAGCTTTTGTCGGTTACTCTTTGTAGCAACACCGTTGGGTGACATCTTGGCGGATTTTGTAAAGATACCTTCATTCATTTGTCTCTTTCTTTCCAAAAATCAATATTTCGCTGTAGGAAGATATCCATTGTCGTTCATGTTGATCAGAGCGGCGTACGTGAACTGGCGCTCACGAACGGATTTAGACGTTAAGAATTGGGTGCACGGCTGTGATACCAGCCATCAGATTGGTAAAATTTCGTTCGACAAATTTTGTTTCCTTTGGCTTGCTCTACACAGTATCCCAAATGTAGCATGCACTAACAAGCTATGCAAGTAAGAAATATCAAGCAAAGAACTATGTTAACAAGACTTACAAGATTTAGATCTCCGTAGCAAATGGCATCTTTCTTTATGGAGACACCGATCTTGCTGTGCTCACATGTTCCTTTCCATTTTTGTTTTTGGTACTGCAAATACAGATTATATACCCAACTTATTGGATAACCTACTTGATATTCCAGTACCGGTATTATAAATCTGTGCGTGTTTATCGATTTGAAACTTCCTCTGTCCGTTGCCCAGGCTTTTAGCATTGGGCCTATTAACGCGTCGTTACTGTTCGGCAAATCGACGTTGACATCCACTTTTCTTTTGCAAAATAAATGCTTCTGGTTGGGTTGCCATGAAACTTGGAAGAAATGGGACCCAAAGAATTCGGCGATCTGGCACATCGCAGGTTCTAAATGATAGGTTCTAAATGAAAGTGTTAAAAGAAAACTAACCTTTGGTCGTGAACAAGTCTTGCACGAAGACTCTTGCCTTAATGTTCTGTAACTGAAACTGGAGCGCAAAAAGATCTCCAGTGGCCTGCTGGTCGATCCTTGCAGCTGTCACAGATTGCGCTGCACATTTCTTCGCAAAATCAAAGCCTGTCTCGAACTGGATGTACTTCATTTAAATGCGGTCCAAAATTGCTTATACTTCGTCGTATGTGGTGCCATCTGTTTGGTCAACAGACATACACATGAAGTATTGTCCTTTTGCTTCTGCCGTTTCTGGAAGAGCGAATTCCTTATCAAACGGAAATCCTGGGCAGCTGTGGATAAGCCACACAAACTTATCCATTAGCCCGAACAACAGCCCTAAATTTTAGAGCATACAATTGGGTTAGTGCTAATCTGTTAACCTTTTGAATGAGCGTGGCCAGTCTCTTCTTCCGTGGCGCCTCCAGGTTGATCGGTGTAAATGTGTGCCCGATATTCATGTCTGTCGACCGAGAAGTAGTTCGAGAATATTAGTTATCCACCCCATGCACTCAGCATTGCATCGCCGCACCGGTGCGACGGTGTCGACTCCAGACGAGCAGAGAAGTGCCATCGCGCGGTTCAACACACTCGCGTTCTGCATTGAGAAATCTGTAGCTAGAATAATTGGATTGAGCTACATTTTGGAGACTGTGTAGAGCAAGCCAAGCGAAACAAAATTTGTCAAACGAAATTTTACCCTCGATTTTTCTATAAGGTTAATAAATGGAGACTGACAATGCTGTAAAATGTTTTGTTTGGAAAGCAACAAAACTGCTACTACAACAAATTTTTCATACTACCGGTTTACGAAATTTTGCCAATCGCGGTGGGAGCCCAGACCAATCTTCGATTTATTATAACGTTGAAGAGAGCAAATTTTGTTAATTTACGGAATTCCTTCGTCAGAATTAGAAATAGAGTTTTGTGATTCGATTGCTTTCCATTATGTCAACAAACGCCTGGTCCAACAATCTACACACCTGTGATTGAATTCTCCGCTGTGATTTTTTACTATCGATTCTGCTGTTTCTCCGCATTCAAAACACTCTCAGCAGTGACAACGAGACGATGTTTGTTCCTGTGTTTCCGAGACGAACACCTGGCCGCCGCCTGGTCCGACAGTCTGCAGAACTGTGAAACGTGGAACGATAGAAAAGGGCTACAAAAGCTGCAAAAAAAAGAGAATATGATTAACCCTTCTCTCACTTTGGAAAGAAATAACACACAATATTGAGAGCAGCGAACGGTCAGCCGACCGTTCAGCTCAGTGATGAAACGAAGAAGTGACAAAGGTGAGGGAAACGGGTGCGCTGCGGGCGCGCAGAGAGAAATGTCATATACTGACGCCGGCGCGTTATGAGCCATCGGCGGGTGGCGAATGTGGACAGAAGCAAAGGGCATCGGAATAATTATCGCAATGCTCGCGACAGAAATGTTAAGCTGGTCTGACTGTCACTGTTGAGAGTGTTCTGTTGGAGGAGAAACAACTGAATCTATAGTAAAACACAAGGCGAAGAATTTGACATTTGCTCCATCTGAGGCCAATTTTAACTTTCAATCTAGAGCTACCGATTTCAGTTTATGAAGAATATCAGCAGTGAAAAATCTAAGTTCGTTCTGTTTCATTTCTCAAGCGTAAAAAAACGTTTACTCACATTTAGGCCATTACGACGAACTACAGCAGACGCCGGGATACCGTTTCCAATTGTGCTTGACCAAGCTCAACCAGGCTCGACGGAGAAATGCACTGACAGCACTCATTCAAAGAGTTCACAATTTTGTTAGGCTTGTACACAGCTGCCCAGGCTTCCCCGTTGACGACACGTTTAGGCTTCCCGAAAGTGCACATTCAAACGTCCAATTTTTCCTCTGTATGTCGTTTGACGATGGACCAAGTTAGGATGAAATACAATGATTATTGGACCAAATGAAGTAATAATCGTGATATGAGAACTGACTGACTTTTTTTTTTTTTTTCAACTTTTATTTATGGTATCAATAATATTACATTATGCCACACCCAATCTTATCCATTCGATCTTACTTGTGTTTCTCGCTCGTTGTTGCCATCGTTGACTGCCGGTATTCTTCACAAGTTCGTCTCTCCAGCGTGTTCGTGGTCGCCCGATTGGTCTCGTTGTAGGTGGGCGCCATTCCAGTATCTTCTTTTGCCATTTTTCGTTTCCGCTATTTGCCAAATTCCACGCGTACGTCCATTTTCTTCTTTTCGCTAATTCGGTGACGTCTTTCAGTTTCGTTGTTCCTCGCAGCCATTCATTGGTCTTGCGATCGAGGAGTCTCACGCCGACCATCCGGCGCTCCATTCGTCGTTGAGCCGCGGCCAGTTTTGTTCTTGCGGACTTCGTCAGCGCCCACGTTTCGGACCCGTATAGCATGGCTGGAAGGATGCACTGGTTGAAAAGCTTCCTCTTCCATTTCATCTGGACCGTTGCGGATGTCATGAAGTCTTTGTACTGCCGGAAAGCGTTCCATCCGCTGCGAATTCGTCGGCCTATCTCTTTCGCGTGGTCTCGCTTCATTCTGACGTCTTGACCGAGGTAGATGAAAGATTCGACTTGTTCTAATTCTTCTCCGTTTAGCAGAATTAAGACTTCTTCGGCTGCCAGGATCTTCGTCTTGCTGCTGTTTATCTTCAGGCCGCATCGCAGCGATTCTTCGTTCAGCTCGTCCACCATTCTTTGTAATTGTTCTTCGGATGTCGCGACCAGTGCGATATCATCGGCGAAGCGTAAGTTGGAGAGATATTGTCCGTTGATGTTTAAGCCGAGTTCTTCCCATTCCAGGTTTCGGAACACTTCCTCCAGCACGGCGGTGAAGAGCTTCGGG
Source organism: Steinernema feltiae (assembly GCA_007213375.1). NCBI lineage: Eukaryota > Metazoa > Nematoda > Chromadorea > Rhabditida > Steinernematidae > Steinernema > Steinernema feltiae. The sequence goes on from MQUG01000147.1 coordinate 44,652, forward strand.
CTTATTGTGTCTCCTTGTCGTACTCCTCTCTGGATTTCAATCGGTACGCGATCTTCTCCGAGCTGGATGTGCGACGTTGCTACGTTGTAGATTTTCCGGAGCAGCGCGACGAGCTGGCCTGGCACTCCTTGGCGTTGGATGGCGTTCCAGACCGCATTCGTTTCCACGGAGTCGAACGCTTTCTCGTAGTCGACGAAAGCCATGAAGATAGGCATCCGATATTCTCGTGTCTTCTCCAGCAGCTCGTTGACGGCATGCAGATGGTCTATCGTTGAGAATTTCTTCCGGAATCCTGCTTGTTCGGCTGGCTGTTCGGTATCCAGAGCTCGTTCTATCCTTTGGGTGATAACTTTCGTCAATAACTTGTAGATGACGGATAGAAGCGAGATGGGTCGATAATTTTTCACCAGCAGCGGGTCGCCTTTCTTGAACAACAGGATCGTCGAGGCATCCGCCATCTTCTCTGGGACTTCGCACCATCGGAGGCACCTGTTAAAGACGTCGGTCAGAGGGCGAAGTAAGTTGGATTTCCCAAGCTTTAACATCTCCACCGTGACCTTATCTATTCCAGGGCTTCTTCCTGTTTTCATCTTCTTCAGCGCTTCCTCCAGTTCAGCTTCCAGGAATTCCGGGCAAGCATCAGTTGGATCGACAGCATCATGCTCGACGTGCACCGTGGACGCGTAGAGATCTTCGTAGAAATTCTTCACCGCGTTGTGTATTTCGGTCGTCGTTGAGCAGAGTCCTTGATCATCTCGCAGCTGCACAATTCTTCTTCTGCCTGACTGCGACTTCGCCGCGTATCTTCCGCAAGCCTCTTGACTTCTCGATGGCTGCTTCCACCAGCTGGCGATGATGGTTTGTGACGTCCTTCTGCACTTCACGTCTCACGAGTTTGTTAAGCTCCGTGAAGGCGATTCGGTCTGCCAGCGTGTTTCGGTTTCGGCGCATCTCGTGACGTTGGCGGAGAAGATCGATGGTGTTTGGCGAGAGTCTGCTCTTCTTTTCAACTGTTTCTTCGGCGAACTTGGCTGCTTCCTGGATGTGGTTCACGATGTTTGCGTATCCATTCGGCGATTGGACTTCCGGTGGTGAGTTTGCAGCGATTGCCATCTTGTAGAGGTCCCGATTTAGGCGGCTTCTCTTCTTCGGCGGCGGCTGCTCCCTTCTGATTGTCGATGTTGGTGATTGTAGCACTGTGCGAAGCAAGCGGTGGTCGGAGCCGGTGATGGTTTTTCCGAGGACGCAGGAAGAACGGAAAATCAGGGATTTCGGAGCCAGAACGTAATCGATGCAGTTCTTCGTCCTTCCATCCGGTGAAATCCACGTCCATTTGCGTCCTGGCCTGGCTTTGAAGATGGAATTGACCGACCGCAGGTTGAAATCTTCGCACAGGTCCATCAGAAGTTGACCACGATGATTCCGGGTTCCGTGACCGAAGTTCCCGAGTGCTTCTTCTTCTTCTTCTCTTCTGCCCATCTTGGCGTTGAAATCTCCCAGGAGAACAGGGGTCACCCTCATCCATGAGACTTCTCCCGATCCGGAGCTGAGCACACCTCTTTCCCAACCAGACATGCGCGCAGTCCGCAGTTCATCCCGGAGTTCTTCCAGCAACGCTTCGAAGTCTTCGTCTTCGTCGTCATCTTCGCTTCCGGATCGAGTTGGCGGTGCGTATACAGAGAAACAGCGTAGAAGTTGATTGCCAAATTTCAGGTCCATCCGCGATATTCTTGGTCCTAGCCGCCGGAAACCATGGAAAAATGGCTGTAGTCGTCGACTGAGGAGAAATCCGGTGCCGGACGTCTCTAATCTGTCCTCGGGTCCAGCATGAAAGAACCGAAATTCCGAGTCATTCAGATCGAGGGCGCCCATTCCCTTCCATCTCAACTCAGTGAGAGCTAGCACGTCGATGTTGATTCCTTCCAGGTCCTTCTGCAGCTCCAGTAGCCGTCCGGTGGTCGACATGCGGCGAACGTTGAGCGTTCCGAGCTTGATCTTCGGAACGTTGGGGTGGAACATACTCGATACGGCTGTTCCACGGCTTCTGAATCGAGGGTGCCTTCTCTGATAGTTCGCAGACCGGAGCTCCGAGGAGAACCGACCGCTCACCAGCGAGACAGAAGACCGAACTGACTGAACCATTCTGATGTAGCGCTGCTCGTCATTACGGTGGAGATGTGTATTTGTAGCAACAACACGTTTTCGTTCTTATGTCGCGAACCTCAATCAGCTGAAGAAAGGTCAAAGTTTAGTTGTATTCTCACCTGTACATTCCTGTATCGGCTGTTGACAAACGATACATTGTCGGGGTCATCGGAATAGACGCCTTTGATGTATTTGTTCTCGATGCGTTTTGCCAACTTTGCAATGATTTCGGGAAGCTGCCTTGGCTGTTTGAGGAACCTGTTGTATTTTCGTATGAGCAGAATTTAGCTTACTCAATGACTTACTCAAATCTGCGTTTTTGACAAGCAACGACTAGCCCTTCATTTATCCGCTTCGTGAGATCTGAATTCTATGATGCGCTATTTGCCTCCACTTTGTCTCGTTGTCAAAACTTGTAGACTTCGCTTCCAGGTGCAGAATTAAAGTCACCACCAAATAGGGTACGGGCCTTTTCTTGCCCGTGTTCTTCCGCTAATTGCGTTCTGACGTTATCCAGTAATCGTGATATGAGAATTGACTGAATCATTGTGATGTAAAAATGCTCATCATTACGGTGGAGATGCGTATTTTCAACAGCCAACACGTTTTTCGTTCTCATGTCGCGAACCACAATCAGCTGAATAAAGGTCAGAAATTGCAGATTATCTTGGCAGTTTAGTTGTATGCTACCTGTACATTGCTGTATCGGCTGTTGACAAACGATACCTTGTCGGGGTCATCGCAATAGACGCCTTTGATGTCTTTGTTTTCGATCCGTTCTGCCAATTTAGCAAGGACTTCAGAGAGCTGCCTTGGCTGTTGGAGCAACCTGTATATTCGTATGAGCAGAATTTAGCTTACTCAATGACTTACTCAAATCGATTTTTTTGACAGGCAATGACTAATCCTTCCTTAATCCGCTTTGTCAGATCCCCTTTTTGGAAGTAGTGGATGTTCCTTTAGGCTGCAGGAATTGTGTGAACAGAACTTCGTCCACTTCTATATCCGTTCACTTCCTTAAGCACCATACTATATCTTGACATCAGTTTGTGCCGTTCGCTAGGTTTGTGCTCGTAAAGTTCCGACCGCGCGTTGTAGCTAATGACACGAAATCTGAAATGCGCATTTTGAGATATTCGATGGACCAAATTACAATCACATACAAGGATTATTGGACTTGGATTCCTTCAGATTGATATGCCCTGAGACTTGAACGGGTTACAAGTGTATTACCAGATAAGTTTAGATCATTGACTTACTTCTTTCAAGGTCAATATCGTTGCCCACCATCCACCAACGAACTTCTTGAACCTTTTCTATGATCATGGGATCCAATTTAGGCATAATCAAAGAGTTGACTTGAGCTTCACACAACAATTTCTGGTGACTTCGGGAATCGCACCACTTTAAATGGGACCTTCAAGATCTCTACGTGGCTTATGTTGTTGCTATACAAATCATTACATGACATGTCAAGCTGAAATTAATGAATTTATTTTATAGATTTCGAAGCTGCAACTACCGTCAAATTAGCTGAACAGTACTTCTCCGCTGTGATGCCAATTTTCGTGAAATATGAGAGCATCATCAGAATCGCGACTGCGACCCCATGCATGCAGCATTGCATCGCCGCAGCGGTGCAACGGTGTCGACTCCAGACGATCAGAGAAGTGAGATCGCGCGCTTCAACACACGCGCTTCTCGCATTGGGGAATCTGAATCTAGAATACTTGGATTGAGCGACATTTTGGAGAGCAAGCCAAACGAAACAAAATATGTCAAACGAACTTTACCAATCGTGGCGGGAGCCCAGAGCCGTCCTCGAATTTATTACAAGGTTGATAAATGGAGCCTGACAAGGGAACTCCGATGCTTCGATTGAGTGCTGAGGAACATTTCAAATTGAATACAAGTTGAAGTCTGCACACGAGGGCGAGGGAGAGCTTTGCAGGAGTTCGCGTCGATGAGCCGAGCATCTCTGCTTGTACTCTTGTCTGCTCGTTCACTTCTGACTTCCACTCTGTCATGTTATTCTAACAGATTAAATTCCAAACTTTTGTTGTCCGGGACAAAGTGATCTATGATTACGAAAACGAAGCTTAGCTAATCAAAGAAAGCTAACCAAAACATCGTATCTGCAAACCGCCAGCTCTGTTGAAATACCTGATTTTTAAGAAAACAATTCACTCTCTGACACCAACAAAATGGACCTTGTTTACCGTTAATCAAACTTGCAATTCACTAAAGACCTATTACTGTGTCCAAGTTCAGAAAAATTGGAGTGAGTGGAGTGGAGCTCCCTTGTCAGCATTTATCAACCCTATGAATTGCTTTTTTGCCATTTTTAGCTCAAAGGCCACGAATCCAAGGCAGTCGAATTAACGAACCCATTTATCCATCTTACAATTAGTAGCTAAAGACCCAACTTTTGAAATAGACCTCGAGGTCTCATTTCCATCCTATGACTCAGCAATTTCATAAATTCACAAAATTTCCTCACTTGAACGTCAAAAATACCCGCGATTTCACAATAACAAGAACATTCCTCTCTCTTGCGATGATCTAATCGTGCGATTTTGTCCTCAATTGTTCAATAAACTCAGTACAAACCAATTTACCCTCTAAAAGTCAACAAACGCGCCTGTCGCGGTCAACTTCAGCACTGTTCTCCTCTTCAAAATGCACCCAAATCACCATTAAATTCAATTGTTTTCTGTTCTTCGCGGAGGTCACGCGCTGCGCCAGCTGTCCGTGTCACCACCGACCCTCAAAACAAAAGTTGTTGTTTACCTCCGCCCCACTTTACTGCTGCCTGTTTGTATATAAGAACTCCTCGTGTTGACGGTTAGGTCAACAGTCGTTATTTCGCAATTTCTGGTCACTCGATGGAGCAAACGATGGATCGCAAGCAGATGCGCCGGATGTCTTCGACCGATTGGGAGATTCCAACGTGAGTTTCGAGTTAATAAGCCTCTATTCTAGCCATACCTATGTCGCTAATGGCGAGAAATTAGGCTGAAAGGTGCCCAAGCCTCAAAAAGCCAAAATCACCGAAAATTAGCCAAAAAAATGCTTAAATTTCAGTAATGCCGCAAGCAGCTTTGCCCTGATTTGATTTAGAGCTTCTAAGCTTCTTATCTAGCCATTATTATGTCTCTAAAGCTCACAAAATCAGGCTGAGAGGAGCTGTGACTGTTTCATGTCCCCAAACTAGCATAAATCACACAAAATTAGCCCAAAACTCTCAAATCTTATCTGTGAGGAGAGGAAATTCAAGCTTTTAAGTCTCTATTCTAGCCAGTCCTACGCCGTAATACCCTAGAAATTAGGCAAAGAGGAGCTACTACCTTTTTAGGCATCAAAAAGAGCCTAAATCACCTAAAAAAATAGCCAAAAAACTCTCCAATTTCAGCTGTGACGCGAGTAGCTTCGCCCTCGTCCGCGACTCGATGAACATGTTCTCCGTGAAAATCGACCTCGGCGCCTTCGAACCGGTCTTCAACCCTGACGAAATCGCTGTGGACGTCTACGAGAACGAAGTGCAAATCAACGCCTCCAAGGACAACCCAGACGACCCGAATCACGCAAAGCGCGAGCTCCACCGTCAGTACCGTATGCCTGATGACGTGGATCTGTCGTCGGTGCGCATGCAGCGCAGCGGAAAGACGGTCAAGTTGGACGCGAAGAAGCAGACGCTGGGAAAACCGGTAAGCTTCAGAATTGTGGACGTCACTAACAAGAACGGTTGCAGTGAGAAGGTGGTGTTGTGAGTGCGGAGAAAATTGTTGTATTTGTGGATATCTACCGTAATCGTAAGTATTTGGCAATAAATTGGCTTCTGAGATGATCTCGCAATCAGTTGGTTACACCTTCGGCTTTTGGTATTCAGCAAACAAATGATTTTGACTGATTTTAAGGCATTTTAAGTCGCTTTTGGGGCTTGAGTTTGCCAGGCCGGTGATCAGCTTGGTTCTTTGTCCATAGGCTGTCCAAGTTCACCAATTGCTGAACCTGCAAAGACCAAAAAGGCTTACTTAAGATCGATTTGAGACTACAATTGCAAGCGCTTCAAACGCCCACTGGAACCCCAGGAATTCGCTTGGAAAAAGCAAAGATCGTTCAACAGCTACTTTCCTAAACTGAGTTTAAATCAAAGACCAAATGACGTCAGCAGACAAAAGTGCACACTGGGTTGAACCCACTTGAACTCCTGCAAACCGAGATTTCCGTCTGCCAACTGCTCTCGATCACTCTCGCGTGTAGGCGAGCAACTTCTCTTCTCGAACTTGAAACGTTCCTTCGCAATCAATCAAGCGCACTTCCACTCTCATGCAGCCGCAATTGCCTGTGTTTGAGCAAATCGATCAATCAATGATGCAAGCGTTTCTTCGAATCTCGCGGATAACTTTCAATAACTGATTGTGAGCTTCCTTGCATCGTTAAAGTTCAAACCATAAACCGCTGATGTCACTCGCTGGGAATCAAAATTCGCCTCTCTTTCATTCGTATTCTCGTCATATTCGACAAAAGGCGTGCGTAATTGATGTTTGAATGTGGAGGCTTCAGCAGCTTAAATATGACCATGAGCGTAATGACGATACCAGACGCATGCTCTTAAACTTTTGCAACCCCAGATTGCCGTCTACGTGCTGCTGTCCCTCTCCTCAGCCCTCGCGTGTAGACTTGGCGGCGAGCAACTTCTCTTGAAACGTTCCTCTGCAATCAATCAAGCGCATTTCTCTTCAAATTCAACCGCGAATGTGGTGTTTGAGCAAATTCTTGAGTCATCGATGATGAGAGTGACTCTTAAAATAAAGCAAAGGTCATGCAGTCGTTGAACTTCCATCTGAACTTCAAGCAATCGATCAATTACAGTTGACTCTGTGCGAGTTAATCGAGTGGTGTTAAAGAGACAATCTGATGCAACCTCCAACGTTCTCAGCGCCTCGGCGCCAATCTCAATCGCAAGCTTGTGAAGAGGAAGCAAAATGAAACAACCTCTACGTCACAGATCAAAACACAGACCGTTGACGTCACTTGTCAAGTTGACTTTGTTCGTCATGCATCAGAAACTCTCTTTCATTTCAATCCGCAGCCCTAAATCAATAGATGTGCGTAGTAAGTGATCAAAACAGCTGTTTAAATGTGGAGGAGGCGATGAAAAGTTCGTTTTTTTTTGTTACGATTTATTGCCTCCACGCGTCCTCCGACTCAAAGTTAAAATTAGGCTCATTCTCGAGTGCAGTAAAATTTAAAATTGCAGCGATTGAAGTGATTTGAAGAGCCTTAGCGACCCGCAAACGCCCAGAACCTCAAATCTCAAAACTTGTATGATTGATGGCTGCAAGCATTGGGCCAAAAAAATGAAAATTATGAAGATTGATGAGAAGAGCATCTGCTGGCGCGGTTCAAAGCTGAATCAATGTGAGCTGAAAAATCAAGTTTGCGCTTAGGCTTATGGATTTTCTAAGCGTTTTGGAGATTTCCGATATACGAGTTTGATCCCGCTTGGCTTCGAATTGTGGAGCGGAAGGTCAGCAGCGGTCTTGCAGCAATTGGATTACGGTATATATGACTTTTTGTCATTTTTTTTTAGCCAAATTGAACAGTTAAACGCACAAAACAGCCAAATTTACTTGATTTTAAAGGGACACGGACATCGCCCCCAAATGGTCTTCGATTTTTCTGAAATTTCGTCTATCCCCCCATTTTCGACCCTTCCCACCAAGATGGCGCTTACAGAATTTTTATAGGACAGCTCAGTCCTGAGTTATAAAAGTTAATGGGGATCCTACATTTATTGGAAAAATAGTGGTCTCATAGCGATTGGATTGTGGCACATATGATCTGCATACGGTAGTTCATTGACCGATATTGGCGACTTGGCCGTTATCTGGCTATTTCCGGCCGTTTTACGTGATTCTGATGGCATGAGCGTTCCTCGCGACCTCGAATTGGTCCAGAACGACCCAGGAAACACAGAATTGTGGCCGTTCGACTTAGAAAAGCAAAAAATCGCGTATTTCCAACGCGCGCCAAACTTCTAAGTCAAAGTCGACCCGGCAATCATGAATTTTCGTCGTTTCTCTGCCATTCAGCCACAATTCTGTGTTTCCTGGGTCGTTCTGGACCAATTCGAGGTCGCGAGGAACGCTCATGCCGTCAGAATCACGCGAAACGGCCGACAATGGCCAGAAAACGGCCAAGTACCCCTAAAGTCCAATCGCTGTGAGACCACTGATTTTCCAGTAAATATAGGATCCCCATTAACTTTTATAACTCAGGACTGAGCTGTCCTACAAAAATTCTGTAAGCGCCATTTTGGTGGGAAGGGTCGAAAATGGGGGGATAGACAAAATTTCAGAAAAATCGAAGACCATTTGGGGGCGATGTCCGTGTCCCTTTAAATGAAGATTGAGACGACCGGCTCGATGGGATTTTTGTAAATCAAACCGTCTTGCGGCTCGGTGACATTTTTTCCAATTTTTGCATCTTTGCAGTTCAAAACCCATCGCTTTCTCTAAATTCGGTGCTCTCAGCAACCAACCGAATCCTTGGTCGCAACCCACAATAACACCCAATGTCCGCCCATGATGGATCGTTTCGGTCTGCGGAACCTGCGTCTTCCTCATGTGACAACGACGAGTGGTAAACATCCACATTTTGAAACAACCACGAAGATTGATCACTCGTGCCATTCAGACCCCACAATCCCACAGAAACACCAAAAGCCAAGCTGGGCAAAACGTTCAGTTGTTGTTAATGTGTCATAACAGCATGGAAATGATGTTTTTGCGTCAACTAGACGTCTCAAAACAGCCAGTTCAACGTGGGTGGTGCGTAACAATAACATAATAACAAGTTGGTAAGGGCAAAAATGTTGGAATTTTACTGAATTTTGAAGAATATCTGCTTGGGCGCTTGAAATCACAGCCAGACGAGCTTGTTCATCTCAAACTATTGGTCTGAGACTGAAAACACTGAATTCTGGCCATTTGGCCGAGTTTGGATGAAAATTCGAGGTTGCGAGGAACGCTCATACCACCAGAATTACATAAAATGAACGAAAAATGCCAAAAAGTCATATATACCGTAATCCAATTGCTGCAAGACCGCTGCTGACCTTCCGCTCCACAATTCGAAGCCAAACGGGATCAAATCCGGGGAAATCAAAGGACAAATGCTAAAAAAGAACATAAAATCGCTTAAGAATCGGTTCAATTCAATGATCGCTGTGAGCACCTGTCAGATCATCAGCAATCTGAAGTGTTATGATTGATTTGTTCATATTCGCATTTCGTACTATTTGCACTACTCGAGCCCTACGTCTATGTGACCGCAAAACAAGTGCGATCTGTTATTGTCGACTGAAAAACAAACTTGCAATAATAAAGTTCGCACGTTCGAATTCGCGCGCCTCCACCAAATACAGACAGATGAGTCCAGGAAATGCCACATTGCGACATATTTTAACTCTGAATTTTGTCTAGGGCATCAATTTTCAGACACTCGTCTGTCTACCCAGACAATTCACAAAAATGGATATTTGCAAAGTTGCAAAGACGGAATTTCCGCATTTGGACCACGAATTCTCACATGCAAACTTGATTAACGAACATTCAACTTGTTTTCAACTTTTTTGTTGTTGTTTTCGTTTAAAATCGTCTTTTTACGCATTAAAAGTGCTCCCGGACGATGTAAACAACCCATCTAGAGCTTTGTTTTGCCAAAAGCGGCGCGCAACTCCAAGATTTCCAACTCAGATGCCGCTTCTCGCCAAGCGCCGCCTTCAACCCCTCGCTTCAAAGTTCATCGCGGCAGCTGCTCGCAGCAGCGGTGGCGGAACGCGATATAAAGTCGTCTGCGGCGGCTGAAACGAGGCGAAGAGTGATGATTTGTGAAGAGATGGCGACGTCGTCCTTGAGCGCTGATCGGCAGAGGTCTCACCACGATAAGGCGATGGACGGGAGTTCGTCGAGTTCAAGTAGCGATTGGATTGTTCCGAGGTTGGTTTTTAGGTGTTTTCTTTTAAAAATGGTCCTGACACGAAATTCCCTAATTTTCAATGTTTTGACTGAAATTGAATCTTTTCGATAACATGTTGACCTGTAAAACGATACCCAATTTTTAAAAATGTGTTTACGGCAAGAAAATTGACTAATCGGGCAAATCGTGCCAAGACCCAAACTTTCAATTTTCAGCGGTGAAGCAGGACTATTCGCCCTGATGAAGTATACCAGCGACGGATTCGTGGCAAGAATCCATTTGGACCGCATTTCTCCAAACCACCCTTCCGACGAGTTTTGCGTCGACGTGTGTGGTCACGATCTTCAAATATGCGCGCGAAAAGGCGATTTCCGTCGCCAATACCGTATGCCTGAGAATGTGGACCGGATACGGTGCGGATCAGGAAGAACAGCACGAAGCTCATCGTGCGAGTAGATGCCAAGTTCTATCCCGGTTTGTGATCGTTTTGTGCGAGATTACGGTAGTGATACGGTCTAATTTAGACTTTGATGATTCTCCTTCACGCTCCTCAAGGAAATCGGTGGACCGAACTTGTGAAAAATCTGAAAAATCGCCTCAAAAGAACGTAAAAGAGAGTTTGGAGAAGATTTGCGTCAATTTGTTCAAAATGGCTTACGTAACAATAAAATATTTGACTTGATCCTGATGGTCCTGGCACAATAACCACGAAATCAACTTATTCTTAAGGTTTTTATTTTGAAAATTGACGGGTATACGGTAGAATTTGGGACAGGTAACTTTGGTTTCACTTCTACACTTTGAAATTGTGACCACACACGTCGATTAATGTGTTATTGGTAGGTGAAGAGTAGGAGAGCGATAGGCCAAAGACTAAGCACTCTGTTGACCCAGTCTTTACTACTGCATTGCTGCATTTAAAGAAGAAAAAATGTGTTTTCGGGATTGAAACAGTTGCTTTGATCATTTGAGCCATTTGGATTGGTAAACCGAGACATAACAAAGACATTGAAACTCTGTGTCATGTGGCAGAAAAATTAAGTTTCTTAAAATAAAAATCAGTCATATAGCGGCAAAATTCGCATATTCGCATCGCTTTGGGGCAACGTTGAACAGTTGAACCGATTGTCCGGTCAAAAAATTGTTTCAGTATGACGGACAAGTTGGTATCGTGCAACGAAATAGTTTTAAGTTTGTTTAAAAATTAAAGTCAGATACCAAGTTTATCAAAAGTTTTTTTTTGAGTAATGCAAGCCAAAAATAAATTTACTTTTGACCGTTTTTTTTTGAAGAGAAAACAATGAAAAATTTCATTGCTTCCATCGACAAAAATTGTTTAAAATTATTTAAGACAACTGGGACAACTGTAATTGGTACAATGTTGTAAACAAGGGTCACCAAAAATGGATTCTTTTTTAAATTTTAAATTAAATTAACTGAGATAGCAAGCAAAAATTCAATTAATTTTCAAGCAAACAGCAAACCAAAAAATGTTATAAAAAACTTTATGGAATAATTGGATAGCTGAGATTGTCCAAGCGCAAGGATGAAAATAAAGTTGAACTGAAGGCCACAAAAATGGATTATTTTATAAATTATAAAAAAAGACGATGAAACGGTCAAAAATTGTGAAGAACTTGATGCAGTACGATGGATCTGAATGTATTTGAAAACGATGCTAGCGAGAAGGAAATTTGGAAAAACCAGGCCCAAACTAAATTAAGCAATTGCTAAAAAGACTTTATTTTCCGTGTCGAAAATTAAACAGAAGTGGTCAGCTACGGATGCCATGTTTACATGTTTCTCTGAAATTAAGAACACGAAAGTAGCACTCATGTGAGCTCGCGTTTGCATTTTTCATCATTTCTTTAGTAAACTAATATGGATTGGTGTAATATTAATTTGCAAAAATGACAGAAAAGAAGAACCACACATTTGTTCATCTCTTATCAAACTGGAAAGTTAGAACCTGTGCACAAATAAACTCAAAGCGCTCAAACTGAATGCGGTTCTTAAAGATTAACTTATTGTGTACGGCAAGCAAAAAAAAAAAAAAATGGAAAATAAAAAAAGAAAAAAAGTTAAAACAAAGTTTTGTTCTGAAATTAAATCTATGTACAAAATAGATTCTGACTACAAGAGACCAACCCAGAGTTCCAAATTTAAATAAACTAAACAATCTATAAAACAAAATAACGAATATTTAAATTTAAAAAATTTAATTTAAAATTTGAAAAAATATTTCTTTATTAAAAGTTTGCCAGGTTTACAGGTAGGAAGCAGACTTGATGCGCAAAAAAGTTTTTATTTTTGACATGAATCGATTGTAACGGAGTAATTAGATAGAGAAGTAAAAGTAGAGTTTGTAACATTTTCTATGTTACAAACCGAATGGTTTTAGTAGCAAACTTTTTAAACCGATCCAAGAAGCTTACAGCGCGGTTTTAATTTGCTTTTGCTTTGCTAGGTTTTTTTAGATTTTTTAAATATAAAATCGTAATTGAATGGTAATTTGTGCTCGACAAGGAAGTTAGCAAACAAATAAAGTTTAGTTGAAAGTTTCGTAAAATCTACTGTGTATTGTTACACAGTAAAGGACGGGTTGCTGTTTTTTTGAATTGCAATTACCATCAATTTTTTCTAATAGTTGCATTTGACTGTAAATGAGATAATCCACTGTACCGTTGTGCTGCATTTTTCATAGTGAAAAATATCTGGTTATAATGCTATAATACACAAGTAATAGTTGACTTAATTGAAATTGTTGACAATTAGATGGCCACGTAAGAATGTTGCAATCGCTAACATTTTTGTGTTTGATTGTATTTCACTGAAAATACACCCAAAAAATGTACGCCCAAAAATTCGACCCGAAACCGGAACAAATGATGGCAAAATACGGATGCCTCTATTCAGCTTTAAAAAATTATCAAATCTAACTATTAACTATCATCATATTATCAAAATGTTTCGTTTTTTCAATTATCTGACAAGAGGTTATTCCGAGCTGCAAAAATTAATAATTAAAATTAAGAAACAATTGTTTGATTGTTGTTTTGAAAAATGAAACTTGTTTTTATTTATTTTTATAGACAGACTAAAACGTATCTAACAACGTATTTAATTTTTTAATTTAATTTAATTTAGTTTAATTTAGTATACACAAAGTCATTACAAGTGACAGGTTAATTGACAGAAAATTGATCGTAGAAGGGTGTATATCCCCAGATTACAAAGTTCAGATATAAAAGCGCGCAGAGAAGAAGGAAATAGAGACAGACAAATGCAGACATGTTAAAGATAACAACAGTGGAAACTGCATGGGAATCAGGAAATTTGAAGGTACCTTCCCTCGGAGTCGAGGTCGTCATCGTCTTCCGAGGGTGGCTGGCACTGCTGGAGGGGGAGTCGGCGATGGGATGGCCTTCTTTGGCAGTCTCTTCACTGGATTTGATGAAACAAAATCTTTGTTAGCCGCCATAGATCTCTTCCTGCGCGGCTTCGTGACCAATGATTGAGTGCGCCTCACGGGAACGGCGGCAGTCATGGACGTCTTCCTGGGGCGACCGCGAGAACGTCTCTCCGGAACGGGGGGAGCAGACGGCAAAAGAGCGATAAGAGCCGGAGCTGTATCTCATGTAAAGAATTTAAAAGAATAAAGAATTATTTAATTTCAGGGGAAAAATCATAAATGATGTTCAATAAGATCTTTTCTGTCGTAAAAAATTATCTGTTTTGCACAGTTGCAGTGAAACACATTGGCCGTTCAGTGACATTTCAAAGTTAAATTAGTTTAATTGCAAAAATTCGTTTTTGTCTTTGCTTTTGTTTTTGCTTTCACGAGTTATGTTTAATTTGTCCTCGCGTGCTGTGTGAATTTTTTCAGTGATTTTTTCAATCATGTTATATGAAAATTGTGGATATTCCCGCCGGCTGCAAAAATATTTTACCAAGGCTATTTGAATATCAAACATATGCTAGATTGTAATCTAACTTGATTGTTTCTCAGAAAAAATGCTCAACTGCATCAATACGCAATGCGCAACTCGAAGTTCATATTCAAGTTCAATCAATCAAAAAATTAAAAAGTATTTTATTAAATTGAATTGAACTATTGCAATTAATAATGTGATAATGTGTTAATTGATAATTTACAAAAATTAAAAAAAAAACAATTTAAACGCAAAAAGTTAAAGTTATAAGTTAAAGTTAAACTAGACACGTAACAGCCGCCCAGGAAATCAATCAAAAATGATAAAGCAAGCCAAAAGTTCACTCGGACCACACAAATGTTTTAAAAAGATTACGTAATGATTGGATATCTGGGTTTGTCCAAGCGCATTTCTAAAGCTGGCAAAAATGATTATTTTATAAATAAGCATTTTCCTCAAAAATTGTACCTCAAAAAATGAAAACGTTAAGAAAACAACTTACACAAGCAACCTACTGTTGCTGTTTGTAAGTTGAAAAATCACTAAAAATATTATCATGCAAACATTTAAGCGAGGCACTGCCCCGAAAGAAAAATACAAACAAGAAACAACAAAAAAAGTATCGAAACTTTTACAAACTTTAATTAAAAGTTTAAGGTTCGTTTAATTAAATTAATTAATTAATTAAAGGACACGGACATCGCTCCGACGGTTTCAATGGTTAAAATAGAAACCAACATTTACGGTAGAAAATGAATTTAGGAAAAAAAATGGATGTTATCTGTCATAAAAAATTATCTGTTTTGCACAATTGCGGTGAAACACATATTGACATTTCAAAGTCAAAGTAGTTGGATTGCAAAAAATCTTCATTGAATTGTGGTACTAAATATGATTAAAAAAGTGAATGTTCTGGAGCGCATACCGGATTGCAAAAAAACTTTAAATTAAGTTTGTTTGCAAAAAATTATCGTTTGCAATCGTGGATACCTCCATTTATGAAAGACTTGAAGGCGGTGAAACTGCCCAAGAGCATCTGCAATCACTTCGATCATAAATGAATTGTTCAAAGTGAAATTGCAATAATTGCGAAAAACTGGATTGTTCAAAAATGACTAAATCTAACAAAAACTACAAAAAGTAACATAGTTTAGTAGTCAAAAATAAACTTTTTTTTGTTGTGACTTTCATGTGTTTATACTATGTTTTATTTGTCTATTTATTATTATTTAACTATTTAACTAAACTATTTAACTAAAATTAGGTAAAAAATTAATTCCTATTAAGTTTATTTATATCAATATGTGTAGCAGAAGAATATCTTACAAAAATTTAACAATAAACTAAAAAACAAAGATTCAAATTCTTTAGTGTCGTTTTTCAAAGAACACGTGCTAACTTGTCATTTATTCTGATGAGTTAATCAATAAATGTAATTCCTAAACGAAAAATTCAGTTAGAAAATCTCACAATCTTGTTCGGAAACGGAAACGTTGATAGTTCATAGTTGCTGGTTTGACCGACGAGAACAATAATTTTTTTTGGAATCTTAATGTTTCCTGCAGAATTTAAAAAGAGAAACAAAAGAAATTCAAATTATTGATTTTCTCAGGGTAGACTTCTCAGTCGGTTGAAATCCTGAGGTCGCTTAAACTATTGATTGTGGTCGGCTAAAATCCTAAGGTCGGTTAAAGTATTAAAAATGGTCGGCTAAAGTCGTGAGGTCGGTTAAAGTATTTGCTGGTCGTCTAAAGTATTTCTTGGTCGGTTAAACTATTTTTTGGTCGGTTAAAATAATTTTTGGTCGTCTAAAGTATTTTGTGGTCGGCTAAAGTACACTTGTGCCCAAAGCTGCTGAATTGGTTTTAAAAACATTAGAGTCATTTTAAATGAAGTCACAGATGAAATTTTGCTAAGATCCAGGAGAATATTCACAATAAGTTAAACTGGAAGACGAGTGGCAAAAATTCTTCTCTTTTTTAAATCTTCGCGGTTAATGACAAAAATAATATCTAAGGTTTTCTGTTTATCCATCCACAAAAAAATGTTTTAAAACAAATTTGTTCATGTATTCATATGGTTTGCAACCCAACAATAGTTACAAACGATTTTATGTTTAATTTCACTGGATTCGGATATGATTAAAAAAAATGACCGAAAAACAGAAGATAAAAAATTTTTTTCAAAATGTTGAAGCAAATTTAATCATTTGAATTTGTAATACTCACCGACAATGGAAAAGACACATTTCACATATAGTGGTCATAATGATTGGTGTAGAGTTGAAAATGATGTAACGGGCTAGAACGAGGGTTAGACACGCGCTAAGGATTTATCATTGGAACACGGGGAAACTGGCTCACCGTCCCAGACGGGAGCCAGGGATGGAACTTCTGCTGATGATCTGACATCATCTAGCTATATAGAATGAGGTGTGGTTCGACGGCATCGCTTATACGATTGCATCGCCACGCGGGATTACGGTATCCCTTGACGCGTGGCGAGACTCCACCGCCACACACCCCTCCTCCGGAAAAGCAGGACCCACTGCTTTCCAGAGGAATACAATCAAACAAAAAATATCACTGGTCCATGGCGCGGTTTTCTTCTTATCCGGGTTGAAAAGTCCATCGTTCGGTCCTTTGAGCTTCCTTTGCGTTTGTCGTCCTTCGTTCTTGGCTCGCTACCTCCGAGAAAATCCTTTCGTTTTGTCGAGATCGTCTATTTTCCGTTGGGCGGGGGTGGTTGGCTCCATATCATCGTGGCGGCATCTAGCATCGGCAACACGGGTAAAAATCGGGAGCATTCTTGCGGCATTTGCGGCATCTCTGGCGGCATCTTTGGCGGCCTCTTGGTGGGTTTCATCACTGGCAGATTCTTCAGTGGATAGGGTGTAGCGAAATAACAGTTGATACTCGGCAGGAAGAAACTTCAACTCCATGTCAGCAAGCAAGGGCGTACAAGTTGGGCTTTTTCAGACTATTTCATTTGTCCGCCTCCTCCTGACAGACGTGCCCCTTGCCAACAGTACTTACTGACAAGAAGAATCCGAATCACGCGGGATATGGTAGAGGTGAGGTACTCTACCTCCTCCTTAGACTAGGGATTGCTCGGAGAAAATCGTCGAGTTCTACGGTCAGCGAAACATCGAGACCGTTCGGCGGAACCTCCAGATGTAACGGGCTAGAACGAGGGTTAGACACGCGCTAAGGATTTATCATTGGAACACGGGGAAACTGGCTCACCGTCCCAGACGGGAGCCAGGGATGGAACTTCTGCTGATGATCTGACATCATCTAGCTATATAGAATGAGGTGTGGTTCGACGGCATCGCTTATACGATTGCATCGCCACGCGGGATTACGGTATCCTGTAGCGGATGAGTTCTTGTCTTATCGATGCGTGCCGGGAGAAGGGATGACCGTAGTAGAGAACAACCGTTTATTGGGATTGCACAACATGACATTTCGGGGACGATCCCCACATATATAGAATTACCATAGCGATGTGTGAGGTCGCATCCAGTGCGTTGTGGGAGCCGCATCGCTTCGCTGGGCTCCTGACACGACAGGTACGGTAGATACCGTATACCTGATATCCTACACCGCCACACACCCCCTCTTCCTGTGACGACGGCCCAGTCGTCTACTTTGAGAAAGTGAGTTTCGAGAAGTTGGGTTTTCCGAAGAATCGTTCCTTTTGATTATAGAGACTTCATAATCATACCGTTGATAATAATTTTCTTGCAAGGAAGGGTTAGCTTTGGGTGGTGACGGGTTGGTGAAAAATAGAAGTCGTTAGGAGAATACGAGTAGACCGAATTTCTTCGTTTCCATTGACCTGCCGAAACGTCGTCGTCCTTGCAAATGAAACTACTGAGTTGTGCTAGTCCGATGAGCTCGTAACCAATAACTTTGAACATATACCGGAAAATACCGTCCCAAATAAGAGAGAATAACAGTTGTAGTCGAGTTCAGTATCGCTCCGTTGGAGAGAATTACAATTAATGGCACACTTCATCGCACGGAGAGATGTTCCGGTGCAATAAGCTTCTTCGATGTGCACACCAGCATCAGCAAATCAGTTCACCTTACTCCAAACTGGTTGCCAAACTTCTAGAAAGTGAGGTTCCAACGGCACAAAATGAAAGAGACAGATGCATAAACAAACATAAATAATAGACAACGAAAATAGAAGACAACTAAAGGGAATAGTATGACATAGGACCTATTTTCTTTTCTTTTTCCTTTTTTTTTCTTTACTCTTTATCTTAATTTTTTTCTTATTCTTTTTTTTTTTTCAAGCAAAACTTGACTTGACTGTGCTGAATTATAATAACAGCCCGAGGACAGAATTGTTCAAAACTATTTGATTTCCCATTTTGACTATATCCGAGTCACTGTCCCCTGAAATCTTAATGCAGCCTATTCTGCTTAAGAATGGCATTTCCGTATCCGTGACAAATCATCTCGGACTTGGTGACACCTTCTTGCATGGACTTTGTACCGTTTCTGAACCGTTGAAGGTTAGTACTAACTAGAGAAAACCGTTTACAGTTTATTCCTCTATTTAACCGTTGGTAGCCCCTTTGTCCGTGATGGGTCTTTTAGTTCTCTCGAACTGTCCGTAAGCAGCCCTGTAATTTCCGTAGTTCAGCCGCTGTCACGGTTTGTTTTGAACCAGTGATTTGGACTTGTTCCGAACAACTTGAAGAGTAACTTTGGGACGATTGTGTACACCAATATACCCTAAGCAATTATCATACAAAAAGCTGTTTGGGTCGGCTTTACCTCAGCCACTGTGCTGGCTTCATATTTAGCTAACTACCAAAGAGTTATTGAAACTTTGGAGCCTTTAGGTCGTCACCTGCAGACTGCGAAGCTCAATGAAAGATTGCCGCTTTGTGGAGAGTTTCCGACTCATGGAACTTCCTTGGAAAGGCAGGAAATTTCCGTAGTTCCTCTGCTCAGTCCTTTCTCTATGCGAGAATCTAGCGTCTCGTTTCGAGAACACAAATTTTCTCCGTAGCCGACGGATGACTGCGCTACCGTCGCAGCATTAAAAGATATCATAAGGATTAACGCATCTACCGCTGCGTTTTTTTTTGTTTTGTTTCGCCGAAGTTATTCCGTTACCATTCACTTGTGGTACGGACGCTTGTAGCGTATGTCCGTTACGGTGATCATTCGAGGATCTTCGAAGTTCGCGACTACTTCGATATGATTTTATCGGGTCAGGCCTGATCCCTACCTCTCTTACGAGGTAACCGAGGTATTTCCCCTCTTTTTGTGCAAACCCGCACTTGTTGATTTGAAGCTTCATTCCGTACCTTTGGAAAACTTGGAGGAACTGTGCTAAGTCGCTCAAGTTCTCCTCCTCCGTTATACTTGTACCCGTTGAGAATCCCTGACTTTTTGAAAGTACTTGGCGTTGAGCAAAGCTTAACCGGCATACGTAAAGATCTGTTTGCTCCCAAAATTGTTGCAAAAGCTTTGCATTCCGCGTGCTCTGCTTTGGGTAGGTACTATAGGCAGTATACGTACCTTTTTTGTGTTACGGACTCACGACACTATAAAGTCGTCGTTCCGCAGTCTACCAGGCCTCGTGTCCGTTGGCCGTTCATATAATTATAATATAATATAATTGTTCGTCTTGCGAACGACGATAATTCTCAATGCTCGATAGCCGTAGAGCATGGGTGTGCAATAGCTCCACCGACTGAAGAATTCCTATGGTTTCCGACTGGAACGCTCTGGGTCCGTCGAGCACTAGGTTGCGCTTTGATTCCGCTGGTTCATAGGGTAACATGTCTGTTACTTCTGATACATCGACTTTGCCGTCTGCCGAGAACTATCCACTTGCATTCTTGTAGATGTATCGTGACGATAGGTGGCAGTCTCTTTCCGGCGACCATTTCATAAGATCGCGGGTACCTTGTTGTACAAGAAAGATTTTGCCATTGACCTTAACCGGTAGGTCGTTGTAGCAAATACCGTTTGCTTTGTGATCATAAAAGATTTCGTCTGGTCGTACTGCCAGGCATTTCTGGATTCTAACCGCATCCCCAGCTCTTGTGGCCGTAACATCATCAGTGCCTAGCCATAATCTTACACCTGCGGTGGGTTCCGTCCGCATCATCATGTGTACTACTCCGACTTGTCGGTTGTGTAAATGGCATATTTGGCGATAGAGTTGGTCGAAATTTCTTCTCATTGCGCTTTGTACTTCCCGTAGGACGTACTGCGATTTGATGTTAATTTCTCGTGCCACCGAATCAGCCGTGATTCATTTGAAGCGCTCGTATTCCGTGAGGGGTTCCGATTGAGTGAAGGGCCAAACACAGATGTGGACTTTTCTTCTCCTTCTCATTCTATAGCATTTGAAGCCAACAAAGAAGTATTTTGTCGCATCCGGGACAAATACCGTTACGTTTACGCGTTCTGCGTGGTCTCCCTTTGGTACCGCACAGGAGTGTACTTGTGGTAATGCGGAGTAAAAGGTTTCTCCTTACATTCCACACGCGTAAGCGTTAAAAGTCATAATTTACCTTTGCTTCTCCGATTGAAACACAGGCTAAGGCCAGGATTGTCAGAAAAGGCAGAGTCACGCTGTTGATAGCGCTGAATCTTATTTCCCGACTTCCTCCCCTCGGCCATCTTGAGATTTGGACCGGAACTGTTGTTGTTGAGGGGGTTGGCCCCGATCGTATCCGCGACCGTTTTTATTCCCTTCGTGGTTGTTATTCTACCGTCCACGGGACTGGCTACGATATCTGTTATCGTTGCGCTGTCGAGACTGGTTACGATATTTTCTGTCGTAGTTAGCTCGACCATCATACCCATCGTACGACCGGCCCTCATTTCTTGAGTTACGACCGTAGTGGTCGTTTCTCGAAAGGTAACCGTCGTTGTACTTGTTATTGTACCCTCGGTATGGGCTGGGAGACCGTTCCCTGTATCGCATGGCACTTTGCTCATGCAACGCTGCTGCGGTTTCAAGTCGCGCGATTGCGTTATTCATTTTGTCGTCCGACTGGGGATCTTTTGGCCATAACCGGGCTTCCGTACGAGCACTCTTTTGGAGTTCTCCCCAGGTTTGTGGCACGTTCCGTTTAATCTCCCGAGAAATATTGTTATCGGCGCCTCGGAGAAACGCTTACACGACGGCAAAACTCGTCAACCGATTCCGAGTTGTGAATCTGGGCCTAATCCGAATTGGCCTCAGAGTTGTTTTTTTGCAAACCGATTTTGAAGGACATCGGATATCTTAGTCTAACTGTCTTTTTTCCGGTGGCTAGCCTTTTGTAAAACGCCCCTGCCTCCCTTGTGAGGTAGCTCGCAATGACTTGCGTCATCCTCGGATAACCAATTCCTTTCGCGTTGCTAACCGTTGCAACTTGCGAGAGAAAACGCCGGACATTCTGAGGACCGCTACTTCCTTAGAACTTAGGGAAGTTGAATCCGTTACTATCCCTATTTAGCTACACCTGTCGCTCAGCTACAAGGAGCTTACTTTGGCGCGAGGCGATTTGTGAACGCATTTGGCTCATGGAGTTGGCATTGGCCGCGTTCCCGTTTCGAGTTGTATTTCCGACAACTCACTTGTCCCGACAGTTCCGACTGGATGGGACTTGATGTTTCGCATTTCCTCCTGGTTGGGGTATACGTTCTGGTGCACTGGATATTAGTCCTTATGCATGGACCAGTTCACTCCCTGCATCATTTTTCGGTGTTTTCCGAAACGAACGTGTTGCCTGATTCAAGCTCCTAACCTCACACGGACGTAACCCCCAAATATGTAAGACCAATCGTAAATGGTGCTACGTACCGCTAACCTCCTATAGACGCTTGTGCTCTTAACACTTCCCGAGATCTCGTAAGTGGTGCATTTTCCCACATGACTGTGACGGTCATTTTCTACAGGAATTGGGTTCTCTATATTCTACGCGCGATTTACAAAATAAAACAACCATGTGAAGACTAAAAAGTGAACTAGCTGCGCTTGTGTCCGTCTGGGATACGAAATCCCAGCGTTTAGCTTAGCGGGTAACCGTCCGCGGGTTCCCATTCACTGGACGACAAAAAATACAAAAAATGTCTTCGGTTGCGAACTCCTCTTGACGGAGCTCTGGAAAAATGGACCAAAAAGCGTCTGTGTGTCGCTTGTGCGAGCTTTTACTTATTCAGGAAAATGAAATAACTCACTGTTCTTTTTCGTCCTATTTTTCCCTAATGTCGTCATCCCCCTATCTCGCTGCGATTATGCGGAATAATCAGTTTCGGCAGCATTCTTCCTGTGTAACTCATAAGTTGGTACTTGGATTTCCTCATATGGATCTTATGGTCATTCCTAATGTTACTTACCACCGATACTATGCCGCTGGTGATCCGACCTTGTTATGAGTTACCGACCTATCATGTTACACCAAGCATTGTTTTTTCGCAGACTACATCGCTTGATCAGAGCGTGCGACCTTCCTCAAAAAAACAAAATACTTACTCTTCTACCAAGGTACGTCCTTTCAAGCGGAGGGTTCGAGGCGGCTGAGGAGCTTGACGTGAGAATCCGTTCTCCAGGCAGTTGGTTACCAGAGGGTCATCACCCTCCCCGGTGATCGATTCGGCGGGACCTCCAATATGTAGCGGATGAGTTCTTGTCTTATCGATGCGTGCCGGGAGAAGGGATGACCGTAGTAGAGAACAACCGTTTATTGGGATTGCACAACATGACATTTCGGGGACGATCCCCACATATATAGAATTACCATAGCGATGTGTGAGGTCGCATCCAGTGCGTTGTGGGAGCCGCATCGCTTCGCTGGGCTCCTGACACGACAGGTACGGTAGATACCGTATACCTGATATCCTACACCGCCACAATCCCTTGACGCGTGGCGAGACTCCACCGCCACAGATACATGAAAGCATTTCCGTAAGTATCCTAATTTTTCCTTTTAACATGTACGTTTCAGTTTGTACAAATATGACTACTTTTCAATGTTTGCTCAAGTATTCGGTGATTTGCCAGTTCAGCGCACCTGTCGCACTACCGATTCCATTGCTCTCACTGGGCATTATTTGGAACTATGGTGTCAAGTCATTCTGGATAACCCTCTGTGTACGATGAATTCGTTTGTGTCCGTTATTGAAGAAGATAGGTCGTTTGACCGCATATTCAATTGGCTTGCAAACGAAGCACCTTTGATTGATGGACTTCCTGCTTTCGCGCCTAAATCTCTTCAAGGACTTTCTTCAGTTCCGCCTAAATTGTCCACTATTGATTTGAATGCTATCAAAGAAGAAGAAGACATTGACAGCATCGATGGCGATGATGAATTCAACAACGATGACCAACAGATTCCGCTTTCATCAACCCAGTGTTCATCCGCTCGCTCTTTGAGTGTTAAGAAGATAATCCGAAAGTCTACGAAGGTGTCGTTACCGTCCGGTTTCACGAAAGAACAATGGATGGCTTTGTTCAACAAAGTCAAGGAATCCGACGATGAGGGCGTTCAAATCATTCATGTCAATCTTACTTAGGCTTTTATTTTCCTTTTCATATTTTCCGCTTTTATTTTCCTTTTTAATCATGTTCTTCTTATTTAGCAAAACAAATGTGATACGATTAAACTCTTTACAAATGTAATAGTATTTTCATTCAGTTGTACTCCGTACTATACTTTCATTGTATTTCTTAACGCTCTTATGTAAAGTTTTAGATTTATGACTCATCAACATAAGGGTGAAAAGCACAAAGTGGTATCTTCAACCACTCTCTGTGATGAACCTCCTCTTAAACAACTTGCATTAGATTCAACTGCTGAATCTGATGAATCCATCACTTCCCAACAAAAAGAAAAAAGTTTTGATAAACGGTAGGGTTACATTTATTTCTTAGTAAATCTTCCTTTTAGGCTTTACAAAGATCTAACATCATTTGCCTCTATTGACCCGCTAGCTATGTTCAGGTAAACTATACTCACTATTTCGTACAAGTTTATTTACTTTTGTTTAGTAGTGCAACATTTGTTGTTATAGATAGCGTCCTTTACAATCCCGGTGACAAGTCCAACTTTTATAGACAGTCGTTTGAGGTTGTTTTGCAAGACAAAGATCAAAAGATCCTTAAGTTTGTGGCTTACCAGCCATTTGCTAATAATTTTCTTTTTTTGAAACAAGGAATGGTAAATATACTACTCAAATTACTATTTTCAAACTACATTTATAGGTGATCAAACTTCAAAACTTTTCCTGTCGCGATGATGACTTCGTTAAGTTTATTGGTTAGTCATTGCTTTAACATTGGTTGCAAAATGTACTTTTAGGATCTCCTTTTCCTTACGTACTTTATGCAAATGGAAAAACTGTTGCCGTTGTTGATAGTACAGCCACAGACAAGTGGAACGAATATTTGTGTACGATCCTCACCGAAACCGTGTCGTCTCATACAATAGAACAGTTTAATGGATTGTAAGATGTATTTCTATAACCATAATGCATTAATTTTTTCAGTGTTGCTTCTCTTCAATTTGAAAAGTTTTCTTTTCCGAAACCTATTAGAGTTAAAGACGAACATGGTTTCATTGCCACACTTCACTTTAAAACTTCTGATCACAAATCAGTTCAGTTGGCATATTTCAACGAGCACATCGTCGACTTTCCATTGCTTGACTGCAATAAGGTAATATTTATTAATTTTCAACTCGCCTATTACATTTGGTTCTTTTCTTTAGACCTATACTATTTCTCATTGTCATATCAAGCCACATGACATTAATAAGCCTATTTATGCAGACTATGATTTCAATGTTCATCATAAGCTCACGTTCACAACCCATGAAATAAATACTCCTTATAGACACATCACATTTAATGATCTTAAAACTACATCTATTCTCCCTAATACGATTGGTATGTCTCTATATAGCATAAAAAATATAAAACAAAATCGTTTTACAGATACTGAGGTTATTTTTCTTGGTATTCCCAAAAGAACTGGAGGAGCGGTTTTCAAAAATTCCATTTCCTACGAAAATTACACAGGTATATTAATGTTTTTGTTCTCACATTATAACATTTTTAGTTATTGCAACTGACGGCACCGAATCCAACGACAGTTTACTCACTGTTGTTCTTAACATTGTAACAATTAGTGGAAATACTGAATGGAAATTTGGTTATTCGATGAAGGGCAAATTTGAAGTTCACGTCGATGGTATTCTCACAAAATCTCAAAATTTTCCCTACTAAGTATATTTACAGAGCACATGATTAAATTAAGAGCGTTCGACAAATTTACTACGAATGGCGAACGATTGATTGATCATGATTCGGTTTACAAAACTCACGAATTCATGTTCCGATGCTGAATATCTACAAATTTCGTTATTTTTTTACATCACATTTAGTTTATTATTTTTAGTTTTTAAGCACTTTTGTGTTTGAATAAACCTTGGCCATTGATGTTATTTTAAATCAAGTCGTTAAATCAATCTATTTACTTCCATATTCATTGATAGATTTGTATCAATTACTTTATTCATTCGATCAAAACGTTTTCAGATTCTTTACTCACATTTCTATTATGTCGGACACCTCTGGAAATGATACATTCTACACACCACGTCACAGAGGAAGACCACGAGGTTCAAGAACTGCTGCCGATCGCCAGCGAGATTTTCGTCGTCGTCGAGCTACAACCGGTACAAAATCTTTCCATTGTTAATCTATTAAATAAATTTAGAAACATCTGAACAAACTGCGCAACGAAGAGAACGCGATCGTCAAAGAGTACGACTTTCACGAGAACGCGCATCTCTACAACTTTCACGTAAGTTACAATTTCACGTTTGTAACCTATTGTTGTGTTATCAGAACAACGTCGTGAAATTAATGCCGAGCAACATCGTAATATCTACTTATCCTCTTCTGAAAATGATTATGAAAGGCTTCAATTTATTCGTGATTCAAACATTAGATCTCACCAAGTTTCACGTCACCATTTCCGTTAGTTCAGCTTTACATCTACTTACGAATTCCTACTTTTAGATATTGTACAAAATGAAGAAAGACATGATAACGCATTATTGTACTTGGGTCATCTTAATAACGAATGCTATTTCTGTGGAGCACTACACTTCGCTGGCTTTCACAATTGTTGCAATAAAGGCAAGATTTTTCTGCCTCCCTTCAGAAAGATTCCTGACCCTCTACACGACTATTACTTTAATTTTAATCTACGAGGTCGCTCTACTGTCCTTAACGACATTTTGAAGTATAATGCGCTTCTCTCAATGGGTTCGTTCCAGTACGATAGACAGCGTCCAGAACCTCATGGAGTTCAAAGCGTCAAAGTAATGCAACGTTATGATTTATAAATCATTAAATATTTAGGTGCGCGGTCACGTCCACCACTTCACATCATGCGTGAGACCAAAAAACCCACGAAATCCTAAATTTGGGAACGTTTACGTTTATGACGTTGCCAGGGCAACTGAGTATCGGATGACTCAGCCAACTGCTCTGCATTTAAAGCCGGATGTTCTGCATGATTTCGGAGCCATTGTAGACCAATGCAATCCACTTGCAGCTGCTTACAAATCGATGAATGAAATAATCCGTGATCGTGAAAGAGACAATCGTCCGGTATTTACATATACATACATGTATATATTACACTTTGACTTTAGATCGGTGATCTTCGTTTCAAAATTTGCGATGCCCGTGGAGTAGATCGCGCTGAACTTTTGAGCCATCCTGGCGTTTATGATGCTCCAACTTGCGGAAACATGATTGCAGTCTATTTCACATGTACGGCTGAACAATTTGTCCCTCAAAAGGGCCTCATGATTTATCCCAAGTTAGATGATCATATCCCGTTTCCGATCTATCCGTACATGCCTATGATTGATGCTATTTGCTTTCCTCTTCTGCATGTTTACGGTGAAGATTCCTGGCAACCAGGCAAGTTAAAGTAACAAACATTTAAAACAACTCTTTCATAGGTATTCCATACATGGCAGATCGTCGCCCGTTCGTCGATCGTATGCTCGAAATACAAATTAAGTTTGAAGCGCAAAACATAGAAATTGATTGGTCTCTGGAACGTTATAATGAGCCCATTGTTCGACGTGGTATCGTCGCACAAATGGCTGAAATTGAAGATTTAGAACAATATGTTCCTACTACTCTTGCAGAGTCCGACTCTGATGAAGAATTTGATTTTGTTGATGAAAGCGTTATTGATAATGACGGTGAACACATGTCAACTGACACTAACGAAACCGCCAACGACAATATGAACATGATTACAGAAAGTCCGTTAGAAGACACCGACAGCGAAAATGATGACGACATGCATCAGGTAATCTATCCTTTATTCCCATATTTGATACTATTTATTCACAGCTCTATCGTTATGATCCCAACATTGCTGATGAGAATGGTCATGAGTTAGACTTCACTGAACATGGGGGTAATTTTTATCCTCAGCGTGTAATCGTCGCTCCTGAAGTGACTGACAATAGACTGCTCGATGATCATATGTCCGACAGCGGTGACGATGACGATTCATATATGACAAACCATGTTGATAGGTCTCAGACTTATGAACGCGTCCATGATGATGAACAGATTCAGTCAAATGTCGATTTAATTTCAATGGAAAATGACACTATTAGTGCCTTCCCTGATTCATCAATCAACGAACCATTGACATCACATGCTAATGAGTCGATGCTTATTGACACTCAATCTCTTATTAATGAAGACATTTTCGATTCAGTAGAAACGGACTCATTCTATGATCCGACAACTGATTCAATTTTCTTCGATCAGCCATCAACATCCACTCCTACTTCACAGCGTCAAATTCCTACACCCAGGGTATGCATAAATCTATTTAACACATCTAAACTTTTTATTAGGCGTGCGTTTCACGCAGAGATTGGGTACTTTACCACTACCAACAACGGCGAGGAATGAACTCAAGATTCTCGGCATCGCGAAAACTTGGCCAATTCTATTTGATTGATCACTTCACGCGCATTCTGGAACAACGTGGAAAATTCATCACAGAGCATTTCACAGAAACAACTCAAACTGACAAGTTCGTTTGCATTTCGTTTTCCTTTACCTAAACTTATATTTAAGACAAGCGTTCCTCAACTACATGAACACACTTGCCTCGAGACAAAACCGTAGAGTTGGTGCTCTCACGCATGTTCCACAACATATTCCTGGCTCTCCACGCTATTTACGAAATCAGTTTGAGAAAACAGTCACAATGTCAAACAAATTAGGTCATCCTGATCTATTCGTGACTTTCACCGCTTCCTCCAAATGGAAAGAACTTACTGTAAGATCACCACTTTAACTCAAAATTTTAACATATATTCAGGAAAACATTCCTACTGGCGAAACCTGGGCTGATAACCCATTTCTTGTAGCTGAGGTTTTCAAAAAGAAACTTAACGATTTCATTAAGTTTGTGTGCGGAAAACGTCAAATTGAAAGCGCTCAAAACAGATCAAAACGACGTTCCGAGGGGCGCCGTCGAATCTTTAAAGGAGGTTAGTTTAACACCTATCAACGTATTATATTTTTTCATTCACAGGACTTTTCGGAGATGTCAAATGGTTCGCATACTCTATTGAGTTCCAACAACGCGGCCTTCCTCACGCACATATAGTGATAAGCTTAGCCGACAAAGATAAGCCGCGTTCACCTGACGACATCGACCGCATCTGTCAGGCAGAATTGCCTGTTGTTCCCGATCCAAGTGATCCAACATTTGAAAGGTGATTTTTATCGTTCTTCAAATTTCTGACACCTATTATTCAGACAAAAAGAACTTAGAGATTTAGTGGAGCAACTGATGATCCATCGTCCGTGTCAAGGACATAATGACGCGTATTGTCGCAAAAACACTCGACGACACTGGCGCAAATGCTCTAAGCGATTTCCAAAGGAATATGCCAACTTTTCACGCCTCATAGAAGATGACTACGCTGTTTTGCGTCGTCCGAATAACAATGAGTGTTCAAGGTACTCTTCACTTTGAAATTTCTCTTAGACCTCTGTTTAGCCTCAATCCAGAAGCAACAAATCAGTACGTTGTCCCTTATAATAAAACACTTTTAATGCGTTACCAGGCGCACATCAATGTGGAAATTATCTCTAACTTACATGTCCTTAAATACCTGTATAAGTACTTATACAAAGGTAACTAATCGATTAATAGTTGTACTACAAAGAACACATATTTATAGGATTCAATAGGGCACTTATCGAAACTATGGAACGATCAGGCATTGATAACGGTACTCCACACGGTAGAACCGGCAATATGGCATCAACAGACCACATTCTGTACCCAAAAGGAATCAAACTCCCAGATGGAGTTCTTGAAAAACGCAACCGCGATGCTATTAAGCTATTGGGAAGCACGTTAGGAACTACGTAGGCACGTTGCATTTATACTTTATACTTACATATTCATTTTAGTGTTGACGCTAACCAACAGCCCATTCTTGTCTACAACGAGGTTCATCTCATTGAAGACATGCGTGCTCTTACAAGCTGTGAAGCAGCTTGGGAAATATCTTCTTATGATATGCACGATGCAAGCCATACTGTTTGCACTGGCTATGTTCACATGCCTGACAGAGAACCTCTACAGGTAGAACGAGGTAAAAATGTATTTTAACAAAACTTTGCAAATATTACTTACTATAGGGCACGAGGAAGATGTTCTTCAACGAATACAGCAAGATTTGGAAGAAATACCTTCAATGCTTAAGGCGTGGTTCAAAATAAACAGAAATCCACCAAACCATGAAACAAAATCGCTACTGGAAACACTCAATTTCAACGAGATGTTCCGTTATTTCCGATACAGCAACAAAAAATGGATCAGAAAGCTTAAGGATAACGAAGACATTGTCCTCACACGCGTAAAAGGTTAGATATTTCACCATTTATTAATCTACTTTTCATGTTTAGCCGTCCATCCTCGGTTTCAACAACTTTTTGCCATTCGATTGCTCGCAATGAATCAGAAATTCGTGAAAAGTTTTGAAGAACTTCGAACAGTTAACGGAGTCCTCTGCTCAACATTCGTTGATGCAGCACGAGTATGTAAAACACAACTTTCCTTATTTACCATTATTTTACAGCAACTCGGTCTGATGACAGATGAAATTGAGTGGCGGAACGCTTTGGAAGAGGCTGGAACAATGGAACTGCCCATTAATATTCGCCGTCTATTTGCATCCATTCTCATCTTCTCGGTCCCTGCCAATCCTCTTGATTTATGGAACGATTACATGGATCTCATGTTAGATCTTCGGGGAAGTCTCGAACAAAAAATTGCCCGCGCCCTCTACCATATTCGCTCCATTCTAAGACATCACGGAAAAGATCTCTCCGATTTTAATCTGCCAAGTATTTATGGCCTCTGTACACATTTACAAAGCCTTCTTTTAGACGTTAACTCACACCACTTGGGTCCTATTCAAGATCTTGACGATGATTACTCAGATCTGTTCTTAACAGCAGACCAAATCAAAGAAGTTGCAGATTCGTTCCTTACGGTATCCACATTTCTGCAACCTCTTTCTAACATATTTGTTCAGCAACTCAACGAGGAGCAAAAAGAAATCTACACAGAAATTATGGACGCACGCGCTGATGAACGAGGAAAACGTCTCTTCTTTCTTGAAGGAAGTGGCGGCTGCGGCAAGACTTTTGTATACAATACATTGTACTACAACCTCCGATCCAAAGGCTATAAGGTCTTATGCGTCGCGCATACTGGAGTGGCTGCTAAATTCCTTCCTAATGGTTCTACTGTGCACAGTGCCTTTGGAGTTCCAATTCAGGAGGAAGAAACTATGCAATGTCACGTCACATTAGAAAGTGCCAAAGGTTACATTTACTTTACACACAAATTAAAATGTTACTTATTCAGCTTACGACTTGCGGCATGTAAACGTCATCCTTTGGGATGAGGCTACCATGACCGATCGGCGAATCTACGCATGTATCAATCGACTTTTCCAAGCCCTTCACCCAGACACCGAGGACGAACTCTTTGGTGGAGTTATGGTTATTGCTGGAGGTGATTGGAAACAGACGCTTCCTATCGTCCCAGAGGTACTAAGATATTTAAAGACATTTCCTAGCATTACATACAATTAAGGCCATTGGAGAAGGAGTCATCGACTACACTCTCAAAAAGACCGACATGTGGCCCTTATTCGAAAAATTGCAATTGACAAAAAATGTACGTGCTCAATCTGATTCCGCTTTTGCTGAGAAACTACTTGACATTGGTAATGGGAGAAATCGTGACGAAAACGATCAAACCATTGTTCCAGAGAGCATTTTGATGTGTGATAACAACAAGGTAGAAAATCTAATCAATATTTCACTAAAATGGCTTTCTTAAGGTTATTGATTTTGTATTTCCTACCGACCACGAGTGGACTAAACGATCGGTTTTGACAGTGACAAACGAAACGAGCTTAAGATTGGCTCAAATGGTAAGAAACTCTTTAAACAACACCCCTTACGACATCTTATTAAGGTTCTCGAAAAATTGTCAGGTGATACGCGAACGTATACATCTATTGACAAACCGTTCAAAGAACGTTCGTTTGTATCAATTGATCCCGAGACGTACCACTCGCAAATAACCTCCGGTCTTCCTCCCCACATTCTGAATCTCAAAATTGGATGCGAAGTCATGCTTTTGCGAAATCTGAACGTCACTCTCGGCTTATGTAACGGTGCACGATTTATCATTAAAAACATGACCGATCACGTACTCAAACTTATTAATTTATTTCAGTCATCATATTTTATTCAGCTCCTGATTTGCGAACCTGTGGAGAGAAATGAACGCACTCCAGACACTGTGTGCATCCATCGAATGCCTCTCACAAGTTCTGACCGACCTGATAAGGACTTCTGCTTCATTCGTCACCAATTTCCGGTCAGAGTCAGTTATTCGTTGACCATCAACAAAAGCCAAGGTGGAACCTTAGAAAAAGTTGGAATCGTCCTCGATACACCATGCTTTGCACATGGTCAACTTTATGTTGCCCTCAGTCGCGCCCATCGACAAGAGGACGTGGCTATGCACCACTACAATATGGCTAACCCCGAAAAGAGAAATTTAGTGCATAATGTGGTCTATGATGAGATTTTACGCTGAACAAAGTAGTTCTTGAACCAACTCATCTTTATATCGTTTGTTATTTTAATTTATTTTTAAATTTTTATTCTATATTTTGTTTTTATCTTCTATAGAAATAAATATTTTATTACAAAATTTAAAATGCACACATCTTTAAGATTTTAAAACAATAAAACAAAAACTTTAAAGTTTTCTTAAATAAAAAATGAATTTTTTTATTTCATGTAGTTGGCGCCATCAAACTTCTGCGTTTACTCCTAAATCAATCCATTCGGTTCGAAGATGTAAACCTCAAAGGTTCAAACCTGATCCAATATTGATCCCTCAATAAACCTCAGGTTCAGTATTATTCCAGTAATGATCCTTAAAACTCCTGAAAATCTTTTTTATTCTTATAAAATTATTATAAAAATCTTGGTTGGAGGAGAAGTCTTCATTCTCCAATGGTTCCAAATCCTAAAATTAAATTCAACTTTTTTTTCTATGCCTCCTATTTTCCCTATTAATCCTTCTTCCCTGGATGCTGTGTTGGATCCTAGTCACCACCCTCGCTATATACAATTCAAAGTTGGGATTTTTGTCCCTCCGTAACGTAACGGAAAATGAACATGTGAACTTTCCTGTTGGTCTTACAATCTTCCTGCACGCTACTTTTATTATTCCTAAAGTTCACTTGGACGCTACCAAGTTCATTTTGTTCATTGCATTTAAAAGAACAGGAAAATGAACATGTGAACTTTCCCGTTGGTTCCTACCGCGAACTCCGATTTCCCATAAACTCCGCAGCGCTGCGGAGTTCTCAACTTGCTCCCTTCCTCATACTTCAAGAGTTGGATCCTACCGCGAACTCCGATTTCCCATAAACTCCGCAGCGCTGCGGAGTTTTCGCCGTCTCAACTGCTTTAAAGAACAGGAAAATGAACATGTGAACTTTCCCGTTGGTTCCTACCACGAACTCCGATTTCCCTTAAACTCCGCAGCGCTGCGGAGTTCTCAACTTGCTCCCTTCCTCATACTTCAAGAGTTGGATCCTACCGCGAACTCCGATTTCCCATAAACTCCGCAGCGCTGCGGAGTTTTCGCCGTCTTCCCAACTGCTTTAAAGAACAGGAAAATGAACATGTGAACTTTCCTTCTTTGATTCAAGTTGACCCCTTCAAACCTTGGAGTGAAC
Source organism: Steinernema feltiae (assembly GCA_007213375.1). Classification (NCBI taxonomy): domain Eukaryota; kingdom Metazoa; phylum Nematoda; class Chromadorea; order Rhabditida; family Steinernematidae; genus Steinernema; species Steinernema feltiae. The sequence goes on from MQUG01000147.1 coordinate 78,087, forward strand.
CTTAAAAGGCTAATTGAGTGGACCTTAAAATCGTCATGACACATAATTATCTTCCTCCAACGGTTGCCTCATGTCAATTAATCAAGTATGGAATGAGCAAGTTGGTTCTTTAAAACCCCATTGGAGGTCGCTTGAAACATCAGCGTTGGTCCCCTCAGCTATTTACAAAGACTCCAGATGGGATTTCTGAAAGTCCTCTTCGTGGTCTCGACGCGAAATCCCTGAATGAACAAGTTGGTCGCTTAAAACATCCGCTTTGGTTCCTTCAACAAAATACTTGCAATCCAGTATTGATCCACGCAAGAGGAAAATGCAAAAATCTTGAAAGTCATTTTCTGAGTCTTACAACTATCTCCCAACTCTCAACTCGACGTCCCTACGACAAAAAATCCTAAATGTCATCTTAAATTCAAAAGAAACCTTTTGAAGGTTCGCTTTTGGTTAGGTATTGCTCATTCATTAAAACTCAAAGGTTCGATCCTGATCCAGTATTGATCCCTCAATAATCCTCCGAGGTTCAGTCTTGGTCCAGTATTGATCCTTAAAACTCCTCAAAATCTTCTTTATTCCTAAAAAAAATCTTGGTTGGAGTTCAAAGTCTCATTCTCCATTGGTTTCAAATCCTACAAATTAACTTCAAGTTTCTTTCTATATCTCCTATTTTCCTCCTATTAATCCTTCTTCCCTGGATGCTGTGTTGGATCCTAGTCCTCTGCACATATTATACAATGGAACTCGTCTTTCCCTTCATTTCGCGCAGGATTTTCTGTATTGCGTCCTTGCCGAAACTACATTCGATTTTGTAGCTCTTGCCGAACTGACTCGGGTCGTTCAAGAAGCGCGCGACAATCGCGCCCACTACTCTGGACATTATTTGAACAGAAAAATTGCAATTTTTAATTCGAATTGCAGCGAGTTCTGCTTCCAAGAATTCGCCTCCACTGTTGACCGATGTGATGTAAATTGGAGTCGCCTTCCGTCTTGAATACTGTTGCTGCAGGAATCGGTTGTAGTTCACTTCATACGATAAGAGGAAAATACTCGAAAAGTGCAACTTGTGGAGGCAGTGGAAGAGCGTTGTGCCTTCCGCAGACTCGAGCGATTTAGCGGTTACGCGCTGCACGTCAAGACACGGTTCGTTGGAGAGAAACGTGACGAATTTCACGAGAACCTCCATGTCGACGTCCAGGGGTCTCAAAGCAGCCACTACTGGTCGCGCTAGCCAATTCTCAAAAATGCTAATTCCACAAATATTAATGTTCTTCAGGTTGGGATAGTTCTTCAGTTCGGCCATGGTCAGAAAGCGCTGAGAGCCGATGGCTTCTTCAGGATTTCTGAATCCGTAAATCCACTTTCCCTTATTTGTGCCGACGTAGAACCCAATTTGGAGTTTCCTCGAATTTCTCGTCCACTCACAATCGGGCATTCGGCTTAGATGGCGGCGTCCATCGCAGAGAGCGGCGACTCGCTCGCGGAAGACGGAAGGCACGAGATCCATTGTGGGGTGATTTGTGGTGGTCAACCGTCACAGGATTATATAAATGAACGTGCGATGTTCAAAGCGATGAGATCAGTTGAAGTCTAATTGTAAGCGATGTCTTTAATTGCCGGACAGAATGATCCGATGATGACATTACCACTGTTCACTGTTAAGCTCAGGAAGCTACTGCAGATCCAACGAGGTACAAACGCTGGCAATGCAAATTAAAAACGGGAATAAAATATTTGTTTATTGCGGCTATCGACCATCTTCGCCGCTCTACACCGCTACACAATGCCACCAGGAGGAGGCAGAGCCACGTTGAAATACTTCAAGTCGGTGGAACTGATTTTCAAATATGAATTCTCCATCAAGCGTTCTGCACAATCCACTGTCCTCCATCTTCAGCAACTTCAGCATTGTTTAATCGATGCATCAAAATAAGTCTCAATGTCGATCTGTTTTTTGATGCGAGCGCGCAGGAAACTCATAATAATTCCCTCCATCACAGCGGCAGAAAAGCAGCTGTTGCGTGCTTCAAGCATGGGCAGTTGTCCTGACCTCAATTGCTGAGCAATGAGCTCGCTATTCTCGCTAGCATAGACACGGATGACGGTAGGTGCTCTTCTTGAGACCTGTTTTTGCATCAGTCGATTGTAGACTGATTGATAGAGCGAGAATGAAAGAGACGCAAAACATCGTTCTTCGAGCCATTTGAGGAGCTTCGATCCTTCCGGGGAGCGAAATGCGCTTGTTTCGTCGTTGTGCAGCAGAACTTGGGGCTCGTTTGTGAGAGAAGAGACCGAATTTAGGAGTTTTTCCATTCCCACATCTTTCACGCGCTTCATTTCGTTCCGATCGTCTGTTCCAAAAACTCCAATGACGGAAATCCGCATATTCTTGAAATCAGGGTGCTTCCGCAGTTCGCTCAATGTCATGATTCTTCCTGACTCTAAGCGCAATCTTATATTAAGCCTAGGCCGAGGCATAAAACACAAGTATTTGGGTTCCTTACGCAAGCCTAAGCTCTACCTGCGCGTTACCTCAATAAAACAACAGAAATCACCAAGCCTAAGCACTTCCCAAGTCCACCGATCCACACCTCGATAAAACCACGGAAATCAACCACGCGACCGAACCCAAATTTGTCGCATGTGGGCAGTGAGTGGTAGCCTGTTCGTAACGTGGAGGACTGTTCGTTCTCAGGGCCCCTTCGGCGCCCGTCGGCGCAATGTTGGTGAATGGAGGGGTCATTCAATTAGTAAACGCAAGTTCGAAATTTCAAGTTGTCAACTGCGGGTTACACAAGCAAAATTGATGGCTCGCGTAGTCATATAGTTGGTAAACGCAAGCTCGAATGTTTACTGATGACATTTGATTGTTATACGCAAGTACGAGCTATACAGCTGTCAACTGAGGATTATACACAAGCAAGCTCAGTTGTAGCCATTAAGTTAGCGACAAATTTGGGTTCGGTCGCGTGGTTGATTTCCGTGGTTTTATCGAGGTGTGGATCGGTGGACTTGGGAAGTGCTTAGGCTTGGTGATTTCTGTTGTTTTATTGAGGTAACGCGCAGGTAGAGCTTAGGCTTGCGTAAGGAACCCAAATACTTGTGTTTTATGCCTCGGCCTAGGCTTAATATAAGATTTCCGTGGTTTTATCGAATCTTCGATTGATTCTTTTCTTTTCGATCTAACGCAAGCACGGACGTGATAAAACGAGAGCTCACAACTTAGAATGTCACTAACTCAAGTGCAAGTCCAATGGAAATTTGAAAATTTCACAAGTCCGGGAATTTCAGTATCTCGATTTTCTTCAAAGATAACCAAGTCTTTTTATGATTGATTCGTGCTCAGGAGCGCGAATTAACCCTAAAAACAAGTTTTCAGTCCTATCTGATCACACCTCCACCAGCTGTAGTAACAGAAGAGGTGGTTTCACTAACGCAAGCACGAACGTTCGATAAAACGAGATCTCACAACTTAGAATGTTACTAACTCAAGTGCAAGTCCAATGGAAATTTGAAAATTTCACAAGTCCGGGAATCTCAGTATCTCGATTTTCTTCGAAGATAACCAAGTCTGTTTATGATTGATTCGTGCTCTAGAGCTCGATTAACGCATGTTAGCAGCGTTTCCCGTCAATCGGTTCACTCAACACCGAGAATCGCCAAGCTCAGCTTTTATGATTTATTTCTCAACTTGGACTTCCAAAACTCAAATTTTACTAACACAACTTGTTCTTTATATGATTGCATCGTGCTCAGCTCGTCAAATAACACGTTTTAGCAGCGTTTCCCTGCACCCGGTCCACTCAACTCAGAAAATCGCCAAGTTCAGCTTTTAGCCACACTTGTACCAGCCCCATGCTCGCTTGTAAACAGCCAGATCAAAAATCCGCCTCCACTACGTTGTTCGCAATGCTCTAGAGAGTCGGTTTAAGCGTCTTGCGCGCATCAAAGAACAACACTCAAGTCAAAAAACCGATTTTGGTAATTTTTGGCGCGAAAATGAAAAAGTTCCAAAACTCGAAAATTTTCAACAACAACCAATACTTTTTATGATCGCAATCGTCTTAGCTCGTCGAATAACGCATGTTAGCAGAGTTTCCCGACAATCGGTTCACTCAACGCTGAGAATCGCCAAGTTCAGGTCTTAAAATTTCAAACTTCGCGCCTCTCTAACTCTTCCAAATGGCCCATGATCGCTATTTCTGAATAGTGATCGCACCCCTACTCGCCGAGGAAATATCTGAGCCCAGATATCTCAACTCTTAATAATACTTATTTGGACGAACGAAAATCCCCCCAACTGAGCTCTGGTTCACATGGTTCCCGATATCGCCTGGCCAAGTGCGATAGCGCATTTTGCTCAGCTCGGCGGGACGAATCGTTTGGTGCAATAAAAACACACAACTTTGTTGAAGATATCGAGTTTAGAAATCTCAAGTACAAGCTGTAACTAGTCTGTCAATAACCTAAACCCAAATAGGCCCAGTCGGCCACGCCTGCGCCTAAGCCATAGTCCACTCTCCATCAACGGGCACCAGGAGGAACGCAACTCTTGTCGCCTTCGAAAACGTCCAATTGCGTCCTTAGAAGACGGGCATAGCGCAGTCACACATACCGTAGTAATCGCAGCATTTACACGTTGCCGCCACACGTTTTCGGAAGTCCTGATGTACGGAGTTCATTGTCCAGTCAAGCAGGAGGTTATCCGATTAGCTTATATGAGCTGATATGAGAACTAAAAGCAACGCCAAAAGATACGGTAAGCAATGCTTTCTTGGGAAGTTCTTAGGTCTGGAGGGGGAAAATCGTTAACTAGAGCACAGATTAACAACAACTGTTACAGAAAACAAGCCCGCTTACATCGTTTGTGGCATGGAGCAACAGCGTTTCGATTGGCCTGAATGCTTTGGGTGCGCAAAAATAACCCATTTATTTACCTTAACACATTCACAAAATGTTACAGGCTGCAGCATCAGAGCAATTAAACTGGGCTGCAGTGTCTCTGTCGCGAAGGAGGACAATTGGATGCCTGCGCTGGTGTAGTCTTTTTATCGCTGTTAAGGATGGATGGTTTCGTAAGATTATGCTGCACGCTATTCTCAGCTTAGGTTGAGTGCCTTAGTCTATTAGTCTGGTTTTTTGACTTACCAAGCTTCGTAGGGCGCAGAGGGTTGCAAAGCTCACAGCACTGTACTGCATTCCACAGAATAGCCGCCTCGTTTCAATGTTACACAAAATTGTTGCAAAACTTTTATTACGTGACTTGTTAGCTTGCAGCTTGCAGACAATTTGAGCTAACGAACAACAGTAAACATCTAATTATGACAAGAAACGACCGTGTACCGAGATGAATAGCCCTCTTTAAGACCAACCCAAAGTTGAAGTTCATGACGCCGGTTTTCAAAAACAAATTTGTGATTCGATCTTTTGCACAATCCTTGTTCCTCCATCTCTAGCAATTGATCCTCTGTCGACCTATCGAATGAGGCCTCAATGTCGACTTTCTTCTTGCTGGGAGCGCACAAGAAGCTTCGAATGATCCCCTCCATCAGTTTAGCAGAGAAGACTTGACGTCTCCGAACGCGAATTCTTGTCAATTGGCCTGCGCTCAGTTGCTCAGCTAAGAATTCCGTATCTTTGTCGATTTCGGGAGGATTTCTTCTTGATGTCTGCCTTTGTATCAGTCGATTGTAGATTGAATCGTAGTTGCAGAAGCGAACAGATGAAAACCATCGTTCTTCGAGCCATTTGAGGAACGAAGCGCCTTCCGGTGAACACCAAATGCTCTTGCTTACATTGCCAAACCAAAGGGTGAGGGTATCGAGTGCAAACACCTTCGAAGCATTTGCACTGATTGTGAGTACCCCTTTCCAACTACCGTATTGGACAAACGCTGACAACAGGTTTTCGTTTCAAGAGTCAGTTGTGAAATTAAACAATTTGCGTTGTGTTGTTGGTTTTTAACCAACAACTTACTTACTCTGCATTGTCAGATAAGAAACCCAGAGACGGGTGAGTATGAATGGACGGCGTTCCTCCTCTAATCTCAGGACACTTGCAAGGGAAGGACCCGATTTGGCAAACTCAGATCGGGATGAAATTTTCACACACTATTTATTTTTACAAACTATTCTTAAGTTTTCTGTTGCTTAATTGGGCGCAATATTCGATTTAATAGGATCCCGATCTGAGCTTGCCAAATCGGGTACTTCCCTTGCAAGTGTCCTGAGATTAGAGGAGGAACGCCGTCCATTCATACTCACCCGTCTCTGGGTTTCTTATCTGACAATGCAGAGTAAGTAAGTTGTTGGTTAAAAACCAACAACACAACGCAAATTGTTTAATTTCACAACTGACTCTTGAAACGAAAACCTGTTGTCAGCTGTTGTCCTATACGGTAGTTGGAAACGGGTGCTCACAATCAGTGCAAATGCTTCGAAGGTGTTTGCACTCGATACCCTCACCGGTGGGTCCTATAGCGCGAGTGAGTCCCGCAGCGATGTGCCAATTTTTCTCCGCGGCATACTGTGCTTCACACCTCTCTTTTGTTATGGCGCGATTGAAACCGCCTATATTCAAAGCAATGCGTGAAATTTCAAACATCGATGCTACGTTGCTTCGAACTGCATTTAATCGGTTCATATCGACGGCGGGATCTAATTTGTTGGATTCATTCATCACATAGCAATCAATGGACACTTTGCCTATGCGTTTTGTCGAAGATGTGATCAATCTTATGGATCGGAAAGGATATATCAAACCATACAAACCACTATGTCACCTCTCCTCTCTATGGGGTTTCGTGGCGGATTTCGAATGCGAAAGGTACAAAACCCATGCAATTGGTTTTCACCTGTGGAACGATGCAGATACCCAAACTACTAAATTTTTAGTTTCACAGAACAACGACTTGGCACAATGGCCCGAAATATGTTCTGCGCGTGCCATAAACACTCACGTAAAGTACATTTCGTTCGACATAAAGAAGCCTGGTAAATTCGAAGATTTAACCACTGAAAACCTCGGAAAGATCTGCAGCGTACTTGCACGAAATATCTGTCCCACGGCAGTCTCGGTTTCACGAGGCGTACATTTCAACGAGAATCTGATTGTATCCCTAATCACTTCATTGAAGAGGATCAATTATCTGAAATGTGACTTCACAACTAACGGACTTGCAACGATGGCACTAAAACATGCACTCTCGTGCGGTCCAGTGACCGTATTTCATCGGCGTGGCTCGTTCGAAATTACAGAAGAAATGACGAGACTATTGGACCGTGTAGTGTCATCTCCACAGTTTGGAGATATTGGTTTTCATGTCGTACACACGAGCCCTACGAGTGCATTCACGTGTTTGTCGACAATGATGAATTCCCTTGAAGAAAAACGAGACGTGCGCAATGTGATATTTGTTGGTCACCTGGAACTACCTGATGAGTTCAAAAACCGAGCAGAGCGTATTGGTTGTTCGTTTAAACACATAGTAGTCGATGCAGCTTTTGCGGATAGCTTTTCGTTTATCTATGTATACCGTGACGAGGATCAGTATGATGGCTTTGGTTACTGAGTGGTTGTCCGCGTTTGCTCTTTACACTTGTTGTGTGGATGATGATATCCACAATTTAAAGCAATAAACTCGTAATTAAACATAAAACTGCACAATGGAATGGTTGTGGAACGACAAATAAGTTAGAACCGCACGTGAGCGGGCTGGAGGATATCCGTCGGAGTAGAGGTATCCGTCGGAGTAGAAGTTGCTCGGATGACTCGGCCAGGCGTACAGAGGTGTAATTTGTGATCTCAAACTTGGGTAATTAAACCTTTATTCAAGATAGGCACGTACAATAATGGTCGCGAGACACGAGCGCACAACAATGAATGACTGAATGAGTTAGATGGCGGACGGATGGTTCTGTGATGCGTGCGCGGCGCGTGCTTTTAGAGGCGGCGCACTTTACACCGTTGATGGCCGTCTCTTCGCACTGCGCATCTGTTGGCTGACCTTCTAGGTCACCATATGAGCACCACTCGCCCAGATGTGCGCTTCGGAGTGCCTGATTTGGATAGGTGATAATGGACATAAATAAACACAATTTGGTCGCTTAAGCGTCGTTGTTGGGTTACGGTAAAGGTCGCATTCGCGACAGTCCCCCCTTTGAAGGGTGGCTGTCTCGAGTGGTTTTTGGGAGGTTTTGAATTACGTTTGAGTAGGATGATCGTTTTACAATAATGGGAAATAGAGTACAATTATGGATTAGGATTATGGATTATGGAAAATAGAGAGGACACAATTACTAGATAGATAGAAAAATACTGATAAATTTGAACACTTACATCTTCCTCGATGGTTCTAGTTTTTTAAAGTCACGGATCCCGATCCAAGGGATCCGTGACGGTGCCCCCTTTAAAGGGGGTGCTGCCACGCGGGTCTTGTCTGGTTACGGAGTGATTCGAGTTTCCTCGCCCATTCCTTGAGCTCATGGATGAGCTTGTTTTCTTCTTCCAGTTGTCTTCTCATAGTGATTAATGTGTTGTGATGTGGATAGCGATACGGTGAATGGTTAGTGGCATCGTCTCTCGAGACGATGCCGTGGTTGTTTGCCTGTGCTGAAGCTAATGAAGCTTCGCACTGCGCGTCTTCGCACAGAGCCTGCATGGTTCCCAACACCATTCTGTACCAGAATGTGTACGTGGTGAAGCGTATCGCGTTCGTGAGGAGTCGCGCTAGTAGTTGAATAATTATCCCAGCGTAGAAGTAGGTAATAATGAGTAGGCCTATCGTTCCTGCTGCGACAATTCCGATAATTTGTATGCGTGCTCCCAGTACTGTCCACATGTGGTTAAGATCGGGCCACATTTCGTTGACTAACTCGCTCGTGGATCCTTTGATCATTCTTCGTAGTGGGTCGACGTTCAGGTTCGCGAAGTTTAGGATTCCTTGTACTTCGAATTCTTCTGTCATTTTGCCGCACTTGATGCTGCAAGTTTCTTGTACTTCCGCTTTTTGGTGGTGGAAGCGTAGTGTTGACGTTGCTCCTTCCGGGGTGCACGGGATTGCGGTGGTTGTTTGTCCACAGCTAACTAATCCCATGATCGGTTTGGTTTGAGATTTGCACTTAATTGTGCCAGAACTTCCTGTAGAGCATCCATAGCATCCTTTGATTTCTGATGTGTGAATTGTGCATGTTTCTTCGTCGACAATGGTTTGGCTTCTTATAAAGTTGTTCTTGATCGAAAGAATGACTTCGGACGATAGTGCTTGGTTAAGTTCCGCTTGAATTCTTCCATTTTCTTCCTTCAGAGTTATGAATGGATAGATGACTGGAAGCTGGTAGGTGACGTCTTCTATTTTCTTTCTTAGTTGGTGGTCTCTGCATTCACAGTTCATTGACCTTTCTGATTGTGCGCAATTGCACTCTTCTTCAATCGTGCAGTCGAGTTTTTCTGCTTTTTCTTTGGTAGCGCAGACTAGTGGTGGTCTGATTTGTTCTTCGAGCATTGCTGTTGCTTTGCCGTTCGTGATGAAATAGCTCAGCAATGGTTGGATGATGGGTACCGCTAGACTGCTCAGCGTTATGGTCATGTTTTCGAAGTTGACTGCTTTGTTGGGAGTTAGTTTGATTTTCGCGTTGGTCGTTTTCGGATTGCTTGCTGTGGTTATGGACACTTCGACTTCGACTTCGTGGTTCCAGGTTGGGCAGTTGAATATTGTGTAGATGTCTTGATCTCTTGGTGTGTGGAAGATCCTGTAGAAAAGACAACCTGGGTTGTGGAAGAAGCACCCGCATCCGGGTCCTCCGCAGGTTGGCACGCATCGCGTTACTCCTGGGTGGTCGTTTGCTTCTCGTAGTTCGTCGATTTTTGTGTGAGGTTTGGTGGCGTCGCACGATCCTCCGTCGCAAGGTCCAGCTAAGTAGCATCTTTTGCTTGATTTGACGTTAGTTTCGACGTCTCTTGAGATGGTTCTCGTTTTGGGGTTACATGTTAGGACGAGTCTCTTCCATTCGATTTGGATTTGTACAAGTGCGTCATTGTCTGCTTGTAGTTTAAGACACGCGACTTGATCCAACGGGTTGATTTTGAGGAGTTGAGTTAGTTCCGTCTGGCAGGTTTCGTTTGCTGCGGTTCGGTAACATTTTGTCGTCTTGATTGGGATGATGTTGACTTCTTGACAAGCTTTCGCTAAGGTAATGTTGCTGATGATGATCGCCGTGACAATTGCTGTGATTAGCTTCACGTATGATCCCATTGCGATTCGCTGACTTCCTTGTTTCCTTCTTTCTTGGCGTTGGCACTTGTCGACAATCTTGATGTAGATCTTCTTCGCCACTTTTACCATCAAGTAAATGGTTACTGCTATGGCGTAGATGGTTACTCCGATGACTGCGATTGCTGTTTTGGGCCAACATTCTGGGTTGAAGATGATAGATGAGCAGAAGGTGCATTGTATAGTCTCGCAAAACGGTGTTGGTGCGCACGTAGTTTGAATTACGTGCACTTTTTCTTCCAGCTTTGTCTTCAAGATGACGTTGTAGGCGACGATTGACACTTCTGGTGGTATGCCGATTATGACTTCTTGATGTGTGGGTGCTTCTTGATGGAAGCAGTGGTTTTCCGCACATATCTCGAATTCGGTTCTCTCATGATTGACTATTTTGATTCCTCCTTTTATGCAGCTCAGAGTTGGTATTCTGATTGCTTCTGCTGAAGTTCCATTGATGATCATGGTTAGGATGCTGATTATGCATATGATGTTCCAGAATCTAGATGGTTTCAATGGAGGTGAGTTCGGTCTTTCTTGAATCATGTATATAGTGTCGTCTTCTTTGAACGTAGGTTTCGTTCTCTTCCTCAAGTTGTATCTTCTCTGAATGGTTGTATCTTGTTTCTTGTTTGCCTCTTCTTTGGTTGGACCGTTTTCTTCGTTTTCCTTGATTTCGGTCGCTGTTTGTTCTTGATTGTCCGTCACTTCTAATGGAATTAGATGATTTACGGCTCGTAGAACTTCATGTCCATAGCTTGCTAACTGCACCTTGACTTCTCTGATTTGGTTATCCTTGGAGGGCGTGATTCCTCTGATCGTTCCTGTTAGCCACCGGTTCCTTGGTTCATCTTGGTCCATGAGAAGGACCACGTCTCCGAGTTTCGGAGTTTTGTTTGACTGCGATCGGTTCATCCTCTTCTTGTGATGTTCTCGAAGTTCTGTCAAGTAGTTGGTTCGCCATTGATCCCAGAATTGTTGATTAATCGTAATAGATGATTTCAACGCTTTCCATGTCTGAAGTCGAGTTTTGAGTTGTGCTCTATCGCTCGATGGAAAATAGTCATCGTCTGGTTCTTGGCTTGAGTGGTTCTCCAAGGGGTAGGCTACGATCATGTCGTTTTGGATAAAGTCGATTGGTCGAAGCAATGGTTTTGATTCCCAATTTTCCTCTATGTAGGTGAGAGGTCTGGAATTGATGGTTGCTTCTATTTCTGTGAGTAGCGTCGTTAGTTCTTCGAAAGTCAGTAGTTTCTTTCCTACTACTTTGTACAAAGATAGTTTGATGGATCTGATGAGTCTTTCATAGAATCCTCCTTGCCATGGTGAGTAGGGCGTGATTTTCTTCCATTTGATTTCCTTGCTTGCCATGTAAGTCGTTAGCTCTCTGCTTTCAGTCATGGTTTTGGCCACTTCTTGAAGCATTTTCTCTCCGAGAGAAAAGGTTGGAGCGTTGTCGCACGTGATGCTTTCGGGAACTCCTCGGCGTGAGATCATTCTTCGAATTGCATTGATGAACTTGATCGTTGTGTTGTCGCTGACCAGTTCGATATGGATTAGTCGAGTTGTCATACATGTGAATATGGCTCCCCAGGCTTTTTCTTCTTTGTTCGCTTGATTTTTGATTTTCAGCGGTCCGAAGTAGTCTAATCCAATGTGTGCGAATGGATGGGTTTGTTGTACACGGTTGCTTGGAAGATGGTACATGTCTGGATATTTGTACGGGTGGTTATTGTACCACTGGCACTTCCAGCATTTTGTCGTCACTGATTTCACCATGGTTCTCAGTTTGATGATCCAGTACGTTTCCCGTACGGCTGCCATGGTTGAGCTGATTGATTTGTGATGTTCTCCATGGGCTTCTCTGATCAGTAATTTCGCAAAGTGCGATTTTGTCTGAATGATGATTGGGAATTTCGTCTGGCTCGGTAGCTCTGAGTTCCCAAGTCTTCCTCTGCATCTGAGGATCTTGTGGTTGTCTTCATAGAGGACTAAGTCTTTGAGTGACTTGTCGCTGACGTCGATAGTTCTCTGATGCTCGTGAATGAGCATCTTCATGCTGATCTCGAGCTCTTCGGCGTTGGGAGGTCCTGATTGACGTTCCTTCCCTAGCTCGTAACCTGTCTTCAATGTCCATGGTTTTGAGCTTGCTGCCTTCCGGCAGTTGTTGATGAATCGTAGGCAATGTGCCATAATGGTTTTTGGTTTCTTGAGAATGGAGAATCACTCGATCTGGATCATTTCTTCTTCAGGCGTTTGGTTGATGAGCAGAAGTCTCGTATCCGTATCCACTTCATTGACGTCTCGTGGTATAGCGAATAGATCTGCGGTCCTCGGCCATGATGAAAGAGTGACATTAGCGAATGTTGGTCCAGTCCACCAGAAATGTTGTGCGAATTCTTGTTTCTTTAAGCCACGTGTTGCGCAATCTGCTGGATTCTGGTCCGTATTCACGTATCCGAAGAGGATTCTTCTTTCTCCTGTTCCAATTTCTTCGACAATCTCTTTGATTTCTCTGATGCGTCGATCAATGAAAACTCCTGCGTTTGCGCTAGGGTTTCTTATCCATGCCAGGGCTATTTGCGAATCTGATAGGCTGATGATTTCCTTGACTTGGATCTTTTCTTCTATGTGGTTGACTACGAACTTTCCCAGTCGTAATCCAAGTGTTATCGCGTTCATCTCCAGTTTTGGCATGGTTGGCTTGATGTTTGTTGGCGTCAGTTTGCTCTTTGCTAGGATAAGATTACAGCGGTACTGACTGTTCAAGTAGATGCAGACTCCAATGGCTTCTTTGCTTGCGTCTGCGCAGATGATTACTCTGTTGTTTTCGGGTCGATCCATTAAGTTTCTTGGGATGGGTTTCTTGAATTCATGGATTTCTTCTGCCATGGTTCTCCATTTTTCTTGTAGTTCCTCTCGGAGCGGATCGTCCCAATCGTATTTGTCGTTCCACAGCTCTCGAATGAATAGTTTTATCTTGAGCAGTAAGGGAGCGAGGTATCCCATCGGATCGTAGATGCTGGCATATCGTTGAGTGATTATGCGTTTGGTTACCATCTGGTCCTCAGGGATTTTTGCGGTGTAAATCAATTTGTCGTCTTTCGGATTCCATGGGATTCCCAGGACTTTGGTCTCTTCTTGCTTCGCGCAGTCCTTCTCTGGGATGGTTTCCATGACGTTCTTTTTGTTGCTCAGGAATTCTCTCAGATTCATGTTGAGCTCGTTGAAGATGGTTTTCGACTTGGTGTAGAATTCCTGCGCTTCTTCTTGGTTTGAAGTTGTGAATAGTAGATTGTCTACGTACGTGTTGTTCTTGATGGTTTCGGCTACGCTTTGATCTTCATGGTTGCTGAGATGGTAGTTGATAACTTGCGCCAGAAGAAATGGCGAAGCGTTGATCCCAAATGGCACTCTCGTGTACCGAAAGACAATTAGATTGTCTCTATCCGGTGCGAGATTTGGATTCTTTACCCATAGGAAGCGCGTAACGTCTCGCTCCTCTACGTGTAGTCGTACCTGGAGGAAGGCTTTTTCCACATCCGACGTGATGGCTGTGGCTCCAAGCCTGAATCTCAGCAAAGTGCCTACTATGTCCGGTAGTAGTGTTGGTCCTTGGTTAATACAGTCGTTGAGTGATGGTTTTCCTTTCAGGTGGCTCGAAGCGTCGAATACAATGCGTAGCTTCGTTGTTTCCTTATTCGGAGTTATGACTGGTTGATGGGCCAAGTAGTGCAGCCGGCTGCCTTCTGCAGCTTTCGTAATTTCGACTTCTTCTATGATTCCCAAAGCTAGTTGTTCTTGGAAAATCTTGTTGTAGTCGTCGAAGAGGTTTCTTTGGTTGAGAAACTTCAGTGTTGACTTCACTCGTTGGATTGCGATTCCGAAGTTGTCTGGCAGATCTGGATGGTTGTCCTTCCAGGGGAATCGCACGTAGTAGCCGTCTTCTTTCTTCACAGTGGTTTCCTTGAAGTTGCGAATGATGGCTTTGTTAGTTTCTTCTTCAATGGATTCGTTCGAATTTGCTTCGCATCCGACTTGCTCCATCTCGAGTGAGGAGATCCATTGTTGGCGTTCTTCTTGATCCGTTAGGGGTTCTTGGATCATTAGGAGTTTGGTTTCTCCTTGTTGTTTTCCCGGTGGGTTGGGAATACCTGAGATTACGTATCCCATGGTCGTAGGAATTAATTGTCTTCCTGATGGTAGCTCATGTCGTTGGTTTGAGCTTGATAAGAATTCCCAAACGTAGTCGCAACCAATGATTAGTTTCGGGTAGAAGATCTTTTCTTCTGAGTAAATTGGGTCCAGTTTTACTTTGTTCTCTTGAATGAACTGACTGTCCGCTTTACCGATTGGATGCTTTCTCGCTGGGCCATGAATTCCGTCCGTCGTGTGGGCTTTGATTTCATGGTTGTTGCCAAGGGCGTCTCTGAGTGTCAGCTTGACTGCCGTTGTCTTGGCTTCGATAGGTTCTTCCGAGTTGAATGGAAGGATTTGGAGGATTTCTTCTCCTAGTTTCTCGAGTTTCAACTCTTCTGCGAGTTGACTGTCGATGAATGTTCGAGCTGCACCTGTGTCCAGGTAGACGTGGATTGTCTTCTGCAGTCCCGTTTCTTTGTTTGTGGCTTCAACGGTGCCACTGAGGATGTCTGCCGAGTTCTTCGGAACTTCTGGCATCGAGAAGATCTGCTCCTTTCCTGTCGATGGTTTGGAACTTTCCGTCTTCTTTTGCGAGTTTTTGACTTCGCCTTGTCGTTGTGCGTTCTGCTGTCGGCAGATGCTGCTGTGATGATCCTTCTTGCAGTGAAAACACATATTCTTCGACTTGCATTCTGCTAGGATGTGATTTGATCCAGTGCATCGAAGGCATCTTTTGTTGTTTTTGAGGAACTTTTCGCGTTCCTCTGGGGTTTCAATCTGGTTACAGTTGAATGCGCGGTGAGATTCGCTCTTGCAGTACGAGCATTTCAGCACCTTGTTCGAGTTTGCATTCGAATTCGTCTTGTACGAATTCGTATTCGTCTTGTTCTTGCTTGGATAGTTCTTGTTAGTGGTTGGTTCCCATTTCGATTTTGCGTTACTTCCTTGTGGTTCGTCAACTCGGATCTGATGTGATATCATTTCTTCTTGCTGAATGATATCTTCTAACGCTGTCAGCATGGATTGACAGGTCCAGATGGTTGAGGATTGCTGTCGTTCCAGGAGTTTTCTTTGGATGTTTGCGTTGAACTTGTGACGCAGTTGGCTAAGAGTAGCTTGAGAATCCATGTTTACTCCTTTCGCTTGAAGTTGTTGCGTCAGAACAAACGTACGATTCATCAGAAATCGCATGTCCTTTAGGCTGTTGTTGTTGACCTTCAGTTGATTGAGTTGATTGAGTAGACTGTCGATGACAATAATGTTGTTTCCGTATCTCTGCTTGAGGAGATTGAAAGCTGGTTGGAAGTTGGTGCCTGATGCTTGGAAGCCAGCCATTAGTTTCTTTGGTTCATCTTCGAGTGAAGTGAATAGGTAGTAGAACTTTTGCAAGTCGGTGAGAGGTTGGTTTATCACAAGGGCGGTGAATAATCCCTCGAAGCTATCCCATTCCCAATGGTTTCCTTTGAATTTTGGGATTGGGATGTCTGGGATTTTAATGGTTGGAATTGTTGTGCTTCCTCCCATTGCGGCTTGGAATGGTTGAATTCCTCCCGCTGTCGGCTGGTTGCCGACTAAGTTTACAGGCGCGCCGGCGGTCGTAGTTGGAGCCGTGCTCGCAACCTGATTGGGTGGTTGAGTCGGTGGATTGCTTGGAATGGTTGGCGCTGGTGGATTGATGATCGGAACTTGAACTGCATGAGTTGTTATCTTCAGTGCGAGTCTCTTCAGTTCCAGCGCTCGTCCCGCCCGACTCAATTCCGTTAAGCGGTCATTAGCAATACTGACCTCGTCGCCGTATTTGTTCGATTGTTCCGTGAACTTCGGGGAATCCTTGGCGGATTCGTCGGCGTCCAAACTGTTGAACGAATCCCTGTACTTGACGAACGCGTTGTTGACGTGGTTAATCTCTTCTTGAATCGAAATCTTCCCATCTTCAATTTCCAGTTCAGCGTTGACCAGATAGTTCTCCAGGTCCGTTGGGTCGTTTGGAAATGGCCTTGCGGTGATTACGTAGCCGTCCGTATCCCCGATGACTGTTGTTAGTTTGTTGAATCTGATTGTCAGCAGACGTTTCTCTGCGGAGGTTACCGCACTGCCTTGAACGTTGCTCATTCTGTTGATTCTCGATGTTGGTGTTTAATTCCCTAGATCAAACAAAATTACTAGATTTTCTGCTTACCTTGATTTGGTCGATGCACCATGAGCGGGCTGGAGGATATCCGTCGGAGTAGAAGTTGCTCGGATGACTCGGCCAGGCGTACAGAGGTGTAATTTGTGATCTCAAACTTGGGTAATTAAACCTTTATTCAAGATAGGCACGTACAATAATGGTCGCGAGACACGAGCGCACAACAATGAATGACTGAATGAGTTAGATGGCGGACGGATGGTTCTGTGATGCGTGCGCGGCGCGTGCTTTTAGAGGCGGCGCACTTTACACCGTTGATGGCCGTCTCTTCGCACTGCGCATCTGTTGGCTGACCTTCTAGGTCACCATATGAGCACCACTCGCCCAGATGTGCGCTTCGGAGTGCCTGATTTGGATAGGTGATAATGGACATAAATAAACACAATTTGGTCGCTTAAGCGTCGTTGTTGGGTTACGGTAAAGGTCGCATTCGCGACAGCACGGAACGCAAATGTGAGTATTCGGTAGCAACTAATTTGAAAATATAAATCCAAATCCACCAATTTGTTTGAGTTTTCTCTCTGCACAAAAATTTAACGAATCGCAGCACCTTACAGTTAAAATTCGATCATCTGTTGTGCGAACTGGTAACTGCCAGTTCCAACACTCATATGAGGTCTCCGTCCCCACGGTCTTCTCCAAGTGGCGGCTACGGTATGTCCTCACAACTCATGCATTTCCTTGTGAGACTCCAATGTAAACACGACTCCTTGATTTCGTGCCGCATCGAAGATAGCAGGTTAATCGTCGATGACACGGTAATTTAGGATTGAATGAGATAGAGATTCGGGGAGATTTATTGGCACAGAGATCAGACAACAACGCATTCATATCGGATTTACGACGGCGACGAGATGAAGCGACGATGAGGTGAAGGCGGTGGCGATGGTCAGAACTGACTTGAAGGGAGGCTCGATGGAGGCGAAGCTGTGCTGCTTCTGGAGGGTGCTTCATGTCACACGCGCGAGAGGGCGAAAAGTGAATCTCAGATTCCCCTTCTGAAACCGAAGCCTCGTGGCGACTGCGGAGTGCGACTGAATCATGTGGGAGAGAATTTCCTGTGAGAGCGGCGTCTTGCAGATGCAGCACTTGTGTTCCGTGGGCGGAGGAGCGACGATCGGCTAAAACGACTGAATCAGAATGGTTAGAAGGAAATTTCGTAGCGCGAGACGAAGGACGCAACGAAGAGCGAAGAATTACCCGAGCGATCGGCGTGAACGTGTATCCTCCAGAGTTTTCCTGCCCGTTTGCGTTCGAAATGACAGTTGTGCAGTCACCCCGAACACGCGTGACGGTGGCGCTCAGCACGTCGAAGACTTTGTGCGGCTTCGGAGAGCCGTAGAGCGAGGTCGGACGACTTGTGGAAGAGAAGGACGACTGCGGAGTGCCAAGCGTTTTGCACAACCCGCGTTCCTCCATCATCATCACCACCGATGCATCAAAATAAGCCTCAATGTCGATCTGCTTTCTGGTGCGAGTGCGCAGGAAATTCATAATGATTCCCTCCATCACAGCGGCAGAAAAGCAAGAATTGCGTGCTTCAAGCATCGTCAGTTGGCCTGAACTTAATTGCTGAGCAAGGAGCTCGCTATTCTCGCTAGCATAGACACGAATGACGGTAGGTGTTCGTCTTGAGACCTGTTTTTGCAGCAATCGATTGTAGACTGATTGATAGAGCGAGAATGAAAGAGACGCATTTGAGGCATTCTTCGAGCCATTTGAGGAGCTTCGATCCTTCCGGGGAGCGAAATGCGCTTGTTTCGTCGTTGTGCAGCAGAACTTGGGGCTCGTTTGTGAGAGAAGAGACCGAATTTAAGAGTTTTTCCATTCCCACATCTTTCACGCGCTTCATTTCGTTCAGATCGTCTGTTCCAAAAACTCCAATGACGGAAATCCGTAGATTCTTGAAGTCAGGGAGCTTCAGCAGTTCGCTCAATGTCATCACTCTTCCTGACTCTAAGCGGAAGCCATAAGTCCACTCTCCAGGAAAGGGCACCAGGATGAAAGCAACTCGTGTCGCTTTCGAAAACGTCCAATTCCGTCCGGAGAATGCGGGCATCGCGCAGTCACACATACCGTAGTAATCGCAGCATTTACACGCTGCCGCCACACGTTTCCGGAAGTCCTGATGTACGGAGTTCATTGCCGCGGCAAGCAGGAGGTTGTTCGATTAGCTTATATGACCTGAACTGAGAACTAAAAGCAACGCCATAAGATACGGTAAGCAATGCTTTCTTAGTTAGTTCTTAGGTCTGGAGGGGGAAATCGTTAACTAGAGCACAGATTAACAACAACTGTTACTGAAAAAACCCCGCTTACATCGTTTGTGGCATGGAGCAACAGCGTTTCGATTGACCTGAATGCTTTGGGTGCGCAAAAATAACCCATTTATTTACCTTAACACATTCACAAAATGTTACAGATTGCGGCGTCACAGCAATTAAACTGGGCTGCAGTGTCTCTGTCGCGAAGGAGGACAATTGGATGCCTGCGCTGGTGTAGTCTTTTTATCGCTGTTAAGGATGGATGGTTTCGTAAGATTATGCTGCACGCTATTCTCAGCTTAGGTTGAGTGCCTTAGTCTATTAGTCTGGTTTTTTGACTTACCAAGCTTCGTAGGGCGCAGAGGGTTGCAAAGCTCACAGCACTGTACTGCATTCCACAGAATAGCCGCCTCGTTTCAATGTTACACAAAATTGTTGCAAAACTTTTATTACGTGACTTGTTAGCTTGCAGCTTGCAGACAATTTGAGCTAACGAACAACAGTAAACATCTAATTATGACAAGAAACGACCGTGTACCGAGATGAATAGCCCTCTTTAAGACCAACCCAAAGTTGAAGTTCATGACGCCGGTTTTCAAAGACAAATTTGTGATTCGATCTTTTGCACAATCCTTGTTCCTCCATCTCTAGCAATTGATCCTCTGTCGACCCATCGAATGAGGCCTCAATGTCGACTTTCTTCTTGCTGGGAGCGCGCAAGAAGCTTCGAATGATCCCCTCCATCAGTTTAGCAGAGAAGACTTGACGTCTCCGAACGCGAATTCTTGTCAATTGGCCTGCGCTCAGTTGCTCAGCTAAGAATTCCGTATCTTTGTCGATTTCGTCGACGTCGATTTCGGGAGGGTTTCTTCTTGATGTCTGCCTTTGTATCAGTCGATTGTAGATTGAATCGTAGTTGCAGAAGCGAACAGATGAAAAACATCGTTCTTCGAGCCATTTGAGGAACGAAGCGCCTTCCGGTGAACACCAAATGCTCTTGCTTAGATTGCCAAGGTAAAGTGCCGGCTCGTTTGAAAGAGAGGAGACGGTATTCAGCAGGGTTTCCATTCCAACGTCGTTCACTGGCGTTGTGCAGTAGTTTTCGCAAATTACGTATATGCCCGCAATCCGCAGGTTCTGCAATTCCGGATGCTCCAGGAGTTCGCTCAAACTCATCCCTTTCTGGGATTGTTGGTGAAAGCTGTATTTCCACTCTCCTTCAAAGCATTGAATGCGTAGTTTAACGGCTGTGATCTTCGGAAACGTCCATTTGCAGATTGCGGGCATCTTGCAATCGCACTGAAATCCCATGTTCTCGCAGCATTTCCACGCTGCCGCTACACGTTTCGCAAAGTCCTTGTTGACCAAGTCCATTGTTGAGAGTCAAACAGAGGTTATCTGTTTGATCGTTTCGCGAGCTTATATGGACGAGAATGACAGCTGAAAGCAATGCCGGACGATACAGTAAGCAATGCTTCTTTTTGTAATGCCAAACATTGTTTGCTGACTCAGCACAACTACCTGCATTTCAATAAACACGATCATCCGGTTGTTTGACGTCACAGAATGCGTGCGGCGTGCGGAACAGCACTGATAAGACAGAAATAGCGGTCGATTAGCGCAAATTTTGCACAAAAGTGCGGAACGACCCTGAATTCCGACCTCAACAAAAGCGAGCAGCTCAACATTGACCTCTTCCAGTCCTGGTTTGCCGTTTGCTTTGTGGCTGGACTCTTCGCTGACAATAAGTCACCTAATTCAAAGATCCTCTCCTATGCCGAGTTTAACAAAGCGCCGTAGTGCATCTGCTTTCAACACGCTATCTCTGCCCTCCAGCAGCTGAAGGACAGCAAGAACAAACTGAAAATCACTCTCACGTCAATTGTAAATTGAATTTCAACACAGATCTCTTTTACAAACCACAGCGATGAGTCATCGATGGACCCTGCGGTCTCCAAAGTGCCTATCGCTGTCGCCAATATCCTCTATTTGGCCGAGAATCACCAGTGCGCCGTCCGGCATGTGTCTTAAGCACCTGGTCGCCCTCCAGCAACTGAAGGGCGGCAGCAAAGACCACTGGGTACGCGTAAATTCACTGAAATTCAATGATCAGCAGACGGAAGCTGAAAGCAAACAAAAACAGGCATCTACAGGCCCAAAATAGCCCACAAACGTAAAGCCGCTACCACTCTCCACAACAATCCCACTCATCAGAGATCTCTTTTACAAACCCCAGCGACGAGTCATCGATGGACCCTGCGGTCTCCAAAGTGCCTCTCGCCGTTGTCGTAGTCATCGCTGCCGCCGCCGCGAAAATACCCACATTCCATAGATAAGAAACGAAGTTTACGGCCAACTTCCCTCCATTCTTCCCACACATCTGACGTCAGCGACTCGGCCGCTGACTACTTAACGGGGTAAAACACAGGCATTCCTCCTATCAGTCAGTCGTCATGGAGGTCCGCCGCATTCCTGTAGCCCTGTGCGTGGTCTTCGTTGTCTGCTTGAACGCCAAAATCATCGAAGACGACGACTACGATTTTCCTCCGCCCGCGGCGCCCAAAAGCTGCCGACCGCAAGTCTGCGAGCCGAGGCCGCCGTGCTGGGATGGCTGGGCCTACTACAGTCTCACTCAATCATGCTACAAGGTCTTCCACAACAAGAACTGGTTCGACGCGGCCGACTACTGTAGGTCGCTGAATAGCCAGCTCGCTTCTGTCCACAGTCATCGCGAGAATTCGTTCGTTGGCAAGCTCGCCTACACGGGAGAGAACGGTGAACCGGCCTGGATCGGTGCCTACTACTATGGGGAGCGATTTGAGTGGAACGACGGATCGAATTTGGATTTTACAAATTGGAAGATCGACGAAGACACGAAGGAGGAGCATTGCGTTAGTGTAAGTTCGGAATTTGGGGTACTGTAGTGGAGTAACGAGCGTTTATTACAGATCTCAACAGTGAAATGCTCGAACATGATGAAATGGACGAAGAATCGGTGCTACGAGCAGCTGAAGACGTTTGTATGCAAGAAGCCCGCCTATGACTTGTACAGGAGGTGATGATGAGCGTGTGTATGTGTAAATAAAGACCAAATTCGCTTATGCCCTTTTTTAAAATCTTTGGCAATAGCAAGTGCAGACTGAATTCAGGTCGTTAGGCTTGCCGCAAGCGGAGGCGCCTAAGTGAGGCTTGTCTAACAGCGACTAAAAATAAAAATTAAGTATCACAACTGAGAAACAGGTGAAGAGGGGAATGATTCGCCTTTCACGAACATTGTTGACACCAAACTTAAACGGACAATTTTCGCCGAAAAAACTACGGAGTTCTTTGGCGGCGTTGACGTTAACCAAAACGGATTTTTTATTTATTTAGGCTTATGCGGACGCCGCGCGTCCGCATAAGCCGGAACAAATTGCTCAAATTTAATTCGTAATTAACGACGTAGATACGATTGCAAGAAAAGACACAGCTTCGAGAGAGCCGCCGCGGCTCACATCAGCAGTAGTGGTTCACACCAGCACTCATCCGATTAGAAGTCGGAATTGCCTTCAGATAAGGAAAGAACCATGGTCTGCATTCTGGTTCTCTCTAATCATGGAGGCATCTCCGCCATCGCCTACCTCCTCTTCGTCAAGGCCTATCGAGATGCGGTTAGGCGGATTTTTGCGAATTTGATCGCCACTCACTGATAGCGAAACGTTAAAAGCAGTTTAGTTACGATAATTAATAATTTATTTAAAACTTGCCGTTAAAACTGGCAACACGTTTCACTGACGGTTTCAAGTCACATATTCGGACACAAAAGTCAATAATACACCATAGATCTCAGAGAGTTCACCCCAGAAATACGTCCATCAAACGGAAACGCATGTCCAAAAGTCAGAATGCTGGGACAATGGAGAGACGACGAGTCGGTGGAACTGATTTTGGAAAATGAACTTTCCTTCGGCGTCTCTTTCGCACACGCCTTGTTCCTCCAGCTGCAGCAATTGAGCCTCTGTTGACTCATCAAAATGAGCATCAATGTCGACTTTCTTCTTGCTGGGAGTGCGCAGGAAACTCTGCACGATCGCCTCCATCACATCGGCAGAAAAGAAACAGTAAGGTGCGCTAAATCTCGTCAGTTCTCCCGAACTCAGCTGGTCAGCAATGAATGCGGGATCCTGCATGGAGCCATTGACACGGATAGCGGTGGGAATCCGTCTTGTAAACTGCGTTTGTAGAATAGGGCTGTAGATGGAGTGATATGACCGGAACCTAATGGATGAAAAGCATTGTTCTTCGAGCCAGTTGAGGAGCATCGATCCTTGCGGGGAGTCAAATGAGCTCGTAATTTCACTATAAAACAAAATGTGTGGCTCATTAGCCAGGAAAGAAACGAAATTCAGGAGTTTTTCCATTCCAACATCGGTCGCGGGCTTCATTCCATCGATGTAGTCGTTCACTAAAATATTTTTAATGCGCAGCTGCTTGCAATCAGGATGCTTCAGCAACTCGCTCATTGTCACCACGATTTGAGAAGGAGTCAGTCTGAACTCGTATCTGCAGTCGCCATTCGCAGTGAGTGCAATGTTCAACTGAACTTCCGTCACCTTCCGAAACGTCCACGTACGACCAGAAAATTCAGGCACGATGCAACCACAGTGATATTCTTCATCGTCGCAGCATTTCCACGTTGCCGACACGCGTTCGCTGAAGTCGCGGGGAACCAAATCCATTCCGATCGATCGTTTAGCGTTGTTTCACCGTTTCGTATTCGTATTTATAGGTCAGAGAGGGCGTTAGAAGCGATGCTTTGGCGTTCGCAGTTCCACAACAAATGTCACACGTTCGGAGGTCTCTACCGCTTCACTACAGTCGTATAAGCAGAAAAAACTCAATCGACTAGGACCAGCGTGACACACGAACAAATTCCAACAACGGACAGGCTTGGGACGGGCAAAACGACCGTTTAAACCGTTGGTATTGCATGTGAAATGTTCTATATGCATTTTAGAAACCAAGCGCGTGCATTTAAAACGGACAAAATCAGCTTTGCGCGTTGAGCTCCAAAATAACAAAGACAAAATCGCTCTGTTCGTCTGATTTTCGCCAGACAGACTGAAAGCGCGTAGTGTACTACATGACGCGCGCATATCTTCAGTTTTTGTTGTTAGTAGACGACAAAAAGAATTACATTTTTACTTTTAAATCACAAAGTCATGCTACAAGTGATCAACGACCACTTGTAGGTGCGGAAAGCGGCCAAACTCGCAATCGATACACGTTTGCTTCAGGTTCGAGCCACCTATCACACAACATCGCGCACCACGACAGCCTCCGCGGGCCACCAAGTGCCACCTCTTCACGCCACGGACGCTGGCTCGCGACGTCCATCGGCATTTTCGCCGCCACCGCCGAGCCGTCAAGCGGCTCTCTCTCGTGTTACCTATACCGTGTGTTATTGTTAAATATCGTGATCTCTCTATTTTATAAAGGTTTAATTACCCAAGTTTGAGGTCTCACTATCATTCACCGACTAAGTCCCGCGTGGCAGCAGTAATCCACTGATTATCGAAGCGATTGAGGAATCAGGGAGCGACAACTACAGAAGTTCCATTTCCTTTATGCCGAACTGAAAGTTTCGGGTACCCGGAACCGGAACCGGTAAAAACCGAACCGGGACCGGACCCGGAACCGAACATCTCTGGTCAAAAGTGTGTCATTCAGTTTTCATTCAGAAAATCATTGCTTTAGAAGAAACGCGTACTTGTGATTTTTAGACTACTCTAGACTACTGACACCGGAATGCTCCCTTTGTCTTCTCGGTCAACCAGCAGCAATAGGAGGAAGTGCAGGTGAGGACGGCTGCAATGCGCTGATTAACTCTCTCTCTCTCAACGGGCCTCTGCTCACCTGGGTAGTCGTACTTATTGATGTATTGACCACGCGCTACGTACGAGGAGATGCCGATCTGGAAAGTCGATCCGTTCTCGTGGACGAAAAGAGGTCCGCCGCTGTCGCGAACTGCGATCCCGATCTTCCCTGTGCCGGCGCAGACCTGTTTCTCCCAGTAGTTGGTCGACGACCACATCATGCTGAACGCGTTGAGGTGAAGAGTTGGAGTTGGATGCGCTTACCTGCAATGCGAGTAGTCGAAGACGGGGATGGCGGCGTACTGTAGGTATCTGGGAAAGACGGACGTGTTGTTGACAACTGAAAATTGCTTCAATTGAGGCTCAAAAGGCTCTCAACTCACCGTCAGACATTCCGAACCCGATTGCGGTGCCCAAGTGGAGCTTCTGGAGCGACACGTCGTCCGCCTTGATGTGCGCGAGCTGGACGAAGGGAGTCAACTCGAAGGGTTTGTCAACCTCGAGAACCGCGATGTCGTTGTGCATGTAGCCGGACACGTTGTACGAGTCGTGCGCCACGAATCCAACGACCTTCCGGAGCTGCACTCCACACACGCCCTTGTAGTTCTCTTTGTCAATGGAACCGGCGATTACGGTAGCCCCAATGAGTTGCTCGTAGACGCAGTGCGCAGCGGCGAGGATGTGACGTGGAGTGATCAGGGTGCCTCCGCAGCTGGGGAGAGAGACAAAGGAGGGAAACTGACCCTGGTGGGCGCGGTGACCTCCAAAGATCTGTAAAACACAAACGAATGTGAAAGGGCTACGGTAATGAAGGAGATTTACCAATTCGGAAGGAGCATATTTGAGTGCTGGAGCGGCGAGGGAGAGGCCGAGTAGAGCCAGGAAGCAGCAGAGAGTTCTCATTTTGGAGGGAGAATGATAGTTTCTGGTGGTGCTCCTCCGTTAAGTAGAAAACGTGGCTTCCGAGGGGCGATGATCGATCATGAGATCGAGATAAGAATGTGGTCGTTGGGTGACAATGTGGTCGACCAAATCAGACAGAAATCGGTCTGATAAGCTGCGTTTTTTGGTGATTGTTGACTTCAAAACACTGACAATTGAGCACAAATAAACATGAAAGACTTGTCAGTTCTGCTGACCTGATTACACGCCGCAAGATCAATGTTCAAAGGCCTCTTTCCCCTACTTCCAAGTGCTGTTGGTTCGATTGAGTCAAAATGTTGTTTTGGTCATTTTGATGTTAAGATATATGACTTAGATCAACCATCGATCATAATTTGGCGTAGTAGAAGCCGTCATTATTGAGCCATTGATCTCTGCGCTTCGCTTATCAGAGCCAGACAACTACAATGGGTAGATTTGGGTTGTAAGATCAAAAATACTAAAAATGCTCATTTGCTAAGAGTGTGGTCGATCAAATCAGACAAAAATTGGTCTGATAAGCGAGGTTTTCGATGATTGTTGACTTCAAAATACTGACAAATGAAAAATACTAAAGACTTGTCAGTCCTTTTGACTTGTTTGCACTCCAGAGGGTCGATTGTTAACTCGATTTAACGTTTTGTTTTGGTCATTTTGATGTTAAAACACATCATTCAGTATCAAACATACATTGTAATTTTAAGCAGTTGGAGCCCTTATTTTTGGTCATTTGCTCTCTCTTTGATCTCTGGGCTTCCGCTTCGCTTATCAGAGCCAGACGACCACAATGGATCGATTCGCTTTTTAAGATCAAAAATACTAAAAGTGCAGTCGAACGCCGTCTGCTCTCTTCGAGCGCATCGATCAGTGCTCGTTGGTCTCAACATCAAACGATCAACATCAATTT
Organism: Steinernema feltiae; assembly: GCA_007213375.1. Classification (NCBI taxonomy): domain Eukaryota; kingdom Metazoa; phylum Nematoda; class Chromadorea; order Rhabditida; family Steinernematidae; genus Steinernema; species Steinernema feltiae. The sequence goes on from MQUG01000147.1 coordinate 104,617, forward strand.
TTTAATTCGTTATTTTTGTCGTCCATTCGTTTGTTATCAGGCACCAACGGTAGACACACGAGATCACACGTTGGACTGTTGTACTATTGCCCGAGTTGCCGTGTAGTCTAATCCATTGCCGAGGCCTATGATAAAGTCAAGGTTTTGTCGTAATAACGCTGTTTAGTTTCCAGACATTTTCCTTCGAAGGATCAGATCGACTTGGGACATTCCGCACTAATTTTTGCCTCGAATCATGTGTGCCTTTTACAGGCCTGGATCTTTGTTCCACGTGTGAAAGTACTCTGTTGTTGATACGACTGTGAATGCACTTGGAAAAGAGAACCACTGTGGTCTGGCGTAATCACCCTCACCAGCTGATAAACGAAAGCGGAGAGACAGCACAGAACCAAATCTCATAGTTTTCATGTTTAACATAAGCTCACGAATATTACCTTCTATTCAAAACATCAACAAAGACATCAACATTTCAGTAATGGAGGCCGACGCATTCAATGAGCCAGCAATTGCTGTAGAGATTCTCCACTTTAAGAATTGGCGTCTGCTTCTCAAAGATGTATCTGTAGTGGGGGAGTAGATCGCTGGACGCTGACGCCTGCAGCGTCCGTTTGCAGCCATCTCGTCCATCAGCTTTTTTGCTGTGTCCTCAAACAAAACTCTAATCTCAAGTCCATAGGTGCAGTAATCGTCGGGGTTGTCCA